>JAJIBD010039000.1:0-83201 GCA_021461705.1 Cryptotis parvus | reverse complement strand
AATGTAGGAACAATACATAGTTCCCACATCTTTATTACCTGCAGCTTTGCTTCAGTATTCTTCAGTGACTATAGTAGATACAGTATAAGCTCATAGTTTAGGTGCCTTTATATCTCAACATACCATCTTTGAAAGAACGAAAAGCTGGTAATAAATGGCATCATTAGAACTGCTGCAATATTGTTCCAGGAAGTAACCCTTTGAGACCCAGTGGAGTCATTGAATAGGGAGAGATTTTGCCAACACTGGGCTCTTTGGTAATGGTAAGAGTAGCAGGAGACAGATGAAATAAAAAAGAAAGCCAAACAATCTGCTCTTAATTTTTTTTCACCCAGTTGACTCCTGAAACTACGCTTCAGAGGAACCATTCATCTACCAAATGAAGGGACGAGTAGAAGCAAAGGCCTTTCTTCTTCCCTGTTTTTATGAATTTATCTCCTGTATTTGTTTAGCAGAGTGCTTTGAAACTGCACAGTACTCTCATGATGACTTGTTTCCACGGCATTAACAATTGGCTTTGGGACACAGAGCGGCCATTCTGTACCTACTGAAAAACAGCGCTGCTTGACAGAGCAGTTCTCTCTAAGTGGCTGTTTTCCTTCTTCAAGGTGTGCGGTGGAAGCGCATGCATTTCTCTTAACACAGGCATTGTGTATGTTCATTATTCTTAAGCAGGAACAATTCACTTGGCTTTGCCCACTCAATTTAAGTTCAATTTATTATTTGTTGTCTGTTTCTCTTTTACTGTCAGAAGAAGTCAGCAAAAAATATGTTCTCAGGCTTTACCAGCTTTGCTGTATTTTTGCTCACATTCTAATTGCGTGCTGCTTGAAAAGCGCAGCTGATCATAGTGAAATCCAATGGGTCAACATTAAAATCTGGCTTTATATATTAACAAGGTCATTTACTTCTCAGTTGCAAATTAATTTCAGGTTACTGAAAAAATTTCTATTGTTTTGGGTATCCAATAAGCCAACGGAGTACTATCAGTTTCTTATAACGAAAAAAATTGAACAGAAAAATGTGGGTCTGACAAAAACAAGGCCTCTGACTGTCTTTAATTTTTTGTGATGAAGAGTGCCGGGGCTTATCCAGAAGAGTCTAGCCAAAGGGTCAGTGTTATGGAAAAAAAAGTAGAGGCTGTGGCAGTGTATACCTGTGGAATTCGCTTGGTACAATCAGTGGCAGAACAAATTTCAGTTTGTTGTTTTAGTTTCCAATAAAGCGTATTAGTTTAATGCAGTGTCTGTTAGGTAGTGACTCAATTTTTGAAGTCGAGATGACTGACTAGGAAAAGGATACAGAATCTTCTCATTGTCGTGGTCAAAACTTTTAGGTTTTATTGACAGGCTGTTAATCCAATATCATTAACTTGTAGTAATATATCAGGAATGATTAAAATAGTGATATGCGATTAAAATAAGTACTTGCTATCTATTACTTCCTTTAGTTGTCACAACATACCAAGAAAGAATATACTTGTAGTCACACTTTATACATGGAGACTAAATGTTAAGAAATTACCATTGACTTGTGACTCCAAACATATAAAAGGGAACTTGATTCTGTGTTATCTGATGCCAAGCCTAGTAGCTCATATATTTTTTTATCTTATGGTGATATAAATCAAAGGAATATTCCATAGATAATATGTTGACTTTATCCATTATTTTGACAGGTTTCCTATCTGAAAATGTATTGTGCAGATTACATTAACTGACAAGCAATCGGGGCTGAAGTAAAAGTACAGGGCATCTAGAGATTGCTTCCACACTGCTGATCCCCGTTCATTCTCCAGCACTGCATATGATCCCCCGCGTGCTGCCAGCGAGTCATCCCTGGAGCACAGAGCCAGGAGGAAGCCCGAGCATGCAGAGCAGGGTACAGCCTCTAGTCCTTCTCCCAAAATATTTAAAAAAGCAACAAAGTGCCTATTGCAGAAATTCGTTTACTTGTTACTTAGGTAAAAGATAAGTAGTTTAGCATGATGTACATTGATATTATCAAGTAGATTTCGTGGATAAAGAAAAGCCTTCCTTTTTTAACAAGTATCTGTCTCCTATATATGTATTTTCCCAGATTCAGAAAAAATATTCCTGATTTCAGTTTTTCTTCTGAGGACTACTTCATTTCACTTTTCTGAATCTTAACTCCATCTCTGTACCCCAGAACAGTCAAGGCAGATACATTTATTTTAAAGAAATAGCTTTGACTGTTTTCTTTCCAACAAATTTGTGGACAGACATACTTATTGGATTAGTTCCAAATTATAATTCATTTAATTAAGTATTACGTATACATAGTCTCATTACTATAATTACTCTCCTGATAAATAATATGTTAGTACTTGAACACCTGTTTTAAAATTACACCACTGTGAAACTACTAAATGCATTAGTTAATTATATTAAAATCTTAACATTAACCAAAGAGATAAGATAAAAAGTTATACAATTAAAAGAATTTTTTAGCATTAAAAAATGTGTCCAGTTCTGAGGGGTGAGCAAAACAGTGCAGGAGTTAAGTCATTTGTCTTGTATGCAGCTGATCTTCCATCTAGCTCTGTAATCCTAAGAGGGCACATATAGGAGTGCGCCTGAGCACAGAGCCATAAGTAATCCCTGAACTCAGCAGAGTGTGATCTAAAAATCAAGGAAAAAGTTCAGTTTTACACTGAGTGATACTGCAGGAAGTAATGCATTTGCCTTGCGTTTCTGGTTTGAATCCCTGACACTGTTTATGATTCCCTGAGCACCACGAGGTAGCTCAGCCAAGCTCAGAGCCAGGATTAGTCCCAGAGCAATGCAGAATATTTCCCCCGAAAGAGACGTCCAGGTCCAGAAAGTTTTAGAGATTCCAATAATAATTAAGCCTTTCAAAGATTGAAACATATGAGGAGGTATAAGATTTTTATCTGTGAAGATGAAAGTACCTTATAACATATATATTGATATATATAAATTTAATACAAAATAGTTTCTGGATAATAATTTCACAATTTATGTGTAACATATAGTTATATTTCAGCTTGTAAAAAATTGTACAATTTTACCTGTATTATTCTGGCAAAAGTTAGCAAAAGCTAGAGTGTAAAATGTTGAATAGAATAGAGCAGAAAACAAGCAGTGGGAAATATAGCTAAATCTCTTAAAACAAAATGAATTTTTATATTTCTCATTAGTTGTCCTCAGGAATAGATAGCAATCAGCTGGCCTTTTAGAGTACTTTCTAGAAGATGATCATCTATTGGAACTTACTGGCATGAATCTAGAGCAGATGGGAACCCAGAAGCAATACAACTAGGAAAGTATGCAGGAAGCCAGAATACGACTAGGAAAGTAAGCAGGAAGCCAGAAAATAAATAGACCACGAAGTTAGCCTTAACTTCCCTGTTTTAGCATTGTCTAGGAGGGAAAATTTACTTCCCTTGTACACGAAGATGAATAATAAGAGATGGACTGTTTTTTTCTGGTGTTCATAATCACAATAATAAACAGCTGGACTGAATTTTAGTATATATCACCATTGCTCTTTCAAGTAGAAATATCAAAGTAGATTGGGCACAATAATGTATGGCAAGCATGGAGGAATAGGATTCTGATGAAGAAATCTTTATAGATCTTTTTTGAGCTCCTTGATCCTCCAGCTCTGCTGTAAAATGATGCAGTTGACAACAACCTATGTGACAGTCACGGTTGTTATTCCCATCCTACTGGTGAAGCATTGAGAATGAGTCTAAGGAAAGTTCTTAGGGTGGAATAGCCCAGAAATAGATACGGTGTGGATTTGGCAGCCCCATTTCTCTGAATTAAAGCCCAGTCACTTGCTGTAATAGCGCTACAGTATAAAAGAAACTTGCAGTATAAAAGAAAATGATCTCCTAGCTAAAGGTTACTATGGCTGGAGCAATAGCCCAGCGGGTAGGGCGTTTGCCTTGCACGCGGCCCACCTGTGCCGGCCTGGGTTCAATCCCCAGCATCCCATATGGTGCCCCGAGAACCGCCAGGAGTAATTCCTGAGTGCAGAGCCAGGAGTAGCCCCTGAGCATTGCCGGGTGTGACCCCAAAAAAAAAAAAAAAAACAGAAAAAAGGTTCTTTGACCTCCTAAAAGGTTACTATGAAGGAATAAATGGGTATGTGGCAAGTACTATTAAAAGACTTTTGCAGAGTGAATGTAATTCATGTAGTGTGGGTATATAATTGCACATATGTAATAACTCTTACATTTTTATTTCTATGGGTCCGATTTTGTTCCTGTCTTTCATTTTCTTCACTGTTTAGCAAGATACATACACACACACACACACACACACACACACACACACACACTCCTGAGTGAATTTTCTCCTACCCCAGGAACAAGGGACTTAAGAGGCTCAGATCTGCCTACTAATCCATTTTAGGAGGGGCTCAATCTCCTTTGGAGGAGCTGCTCCATATGCACCAGTGATTCTTTTTTCCTCCCCTTTCTCTTTCTCTCTTCCTTTCTTCCTTTTTCTCTTCCTCCCTCCCTCCCTTCTGTGCTTGGAGTCCTGGTTCTGTGCCCAGAGATCACTCCTGACAGGCCTTGGGGAACCATATGGGGGTGCTAGGAATCGAGCCTGGTCTGCCACATGCAAGGCAAACAGTCTCACAGCTGTACTGTCTCTCCAATTCCTGATAGCCCTTTTTAAAGAGAAATTTAATGCCATGCTTATGTTTTCTTAATTTTCACAGTGAAATTAATATTAGAAAATATGTTATTTCCTATTGGAAAAGTTTTGACAATATTATTTTTTTAAAAAAATTGAAGCTAATATGGCATTAACTTGGCCCCCCCACACAGCCTATTTGATTCCAAAATAGCTCATCATGAAATCTTTTTATGTTTTTCAAAAGAAAGATCCCTTTTCCCAATTTGCTTAAATTATTTTCTTATGAATATTGCTTAAATATTTTCAGTTATAAAATGACTTATTCATACTCCTATTCAACTATGAAATTCAAACATTTATAATTCTAAAATTATGAAACCAATTACATTCAAACGTCTATTTCCCATCTAAAGTAAATGATATTATTTTGCATAAACTAAATTATCACAAAAAAGAATTGTGATACCCAGCAGATCTGCTGCGCTTGTTTAGATCGGACATATCTTTACTGACTAATAACGGAAATGAGAATGTTTCTACTTCAGCTGTTCTAATTAGAATATTTTAATAGTTTGTCCTGATGTCACTATGTTGCTATTTAACCTACAACCTCTATGAATGCATCATTTATTGTTGTAATTATTTATCTTCTCTTTTTAGCCTACAACATGTTAAATATTTCACCATAGTGTTTAATTATTCTACATATATAAATGCAAACAAAAGAATGTAGCTTTTTTTCAGTTATAATTTAATCACATTTTTTTAAAGAGTTTGCCTCCCGCTCGACAAGCCTGGCAAGCTTCTCGTGTTGTATATGATATGCCAAATTCCAGTAACAATTATATTAGGTCATTCCCATGACTTAATATAATGGTTTGAGGCTCTTTATGTTCCTGTAGCAAGCCGATGCCCCTGGCTCTACTGGCATGAGACAGGACATATGGAGATATTACTGGTGCCTGCTCTAGCAAATAGATGATCAACGGGAAGATCGTGATCGTGAATTTAATCACATAAGTCATTGTCCTAAGGGGCAATTCACTGAAACTGAAGTGAGCATGATTTAGATGTTGTAGGCCTGGTTTTGATCCCTGGCAACATATGATCCCCAAGTGCCACCCCAGGACTGATTCTGAGCACAAAGACAGGAGTAGCCCCCAAGCAACACTGGTTATAACACACACACACACACACACACACACACACACACACACACACACACACCATTACCGATTTGCACAATATTCTTATTTAATTATTTTCCCAGTTTCATGCATTAAACAAAAGTTAATTCAAGTTAAATTATCAAAATGAGTTATCTGGAAAAATTCATCAATAGCTATACAAGAACCCAAGGCTACCATTTAAGAAATACTGTTCTTGGGGCCGGAGCGATAGCCCAGCGGGTAGAGTGTTTGCCTTGCACGGCGGCCCATGCCAGCCGGGTTCTATCCCGGCATCCCATATGGTCCCCTGAGCACCGCCAGGAGTAATTCCTGAGTGCAGAGCCAGGAGAAACCCCTGAGCATTGCCGGGTGTGACCCAAAAAGCAAAAAAAAAAAAAAAAAAAAGAAATACTGTTCTTGAAGATAGGTAAATTAGGTTACGGGGGATATTTGTATCTGAAAGATTAAAACTAGCACTTCATCAGTTATTTACTATGTTATAATCATCCCAAAAGTCTAGCTTTAATCTCTCAGATACAAATATCCCCCCATAACCTATTTTACCTATCTTCAAGAACAGTATTTCTTAAATGGTTGCCTTGGATTTTTGTATAGCTTAAAGAAAGATTAGAACTAGACTTTCAGGATGATTATAACATAGTAAATAACTATAAATGTTTTACAATGTTACAAACCATTGCTGTTTCAATAAAACTTTATTTTATTTTTGTTGAGAGCCACACCCAGCTGTGCTCAGGGTTTATTCCTGGTTCTGTGCTCAGGGGTCACTCCTTGAGGGCTCAGAAGACCACATAGGGTGTGAAGGATCAAACCAGGTCACATGCAAGGCAAATGCGTTACCTGGTGTGCTAGCTCTACACCCCTTAATTTCCTCTTAAAAATAGTAGTTAGACCCCTCCCACAGCAGTGCTTAGGGTCCAGTAGGGCTATACCTAACAATGCTTAGGAGTCTGTGTGTTACCAAAAATCAAACCTAGGGTCTTGCATATGCTAAACATTTGCTCTAACACTGAGCTGTCTCCCAGCTGTTTTATTAAAAATCAGATAAAAAATAAATATTGTCCTAAAATTTATCAGAAACATAAATAACCATAGTCAATTATATAATGAGTGTATTTTATAATATCAGCAGAGCCTGGCAAGCTACTCGTGTTTTATTTGTTATGCCAAAAACTAGTAACAATTATGGACCTCAATTCCAGGACCTGAAGAATGGTTTGAGGCTCCTCCTGTTCCTGGAGCAAGCAGATGCCCTTGGCTACACTTGCTTGGACAGAACGTATGGAGATGTTACTGGTGCCCACTCGAGCAAATCGATGAACAATGGGAAGACAGTGATAAGTGATACAGTAATTGTATAATATACACTCTTCATATGATGAAGTTAGTAGATATAATAACAAGCACAATTTATCTCTAAATTCATTTATATACCATGAATAAGACCTTTTATTTTATTATATCAACTTTCTAAAAGTTTGCATCCTACATCCTCTCTGGATGTAGAGATGAGTGAAGCATTGAGACTGCAACAATAACATTTAAAAGTAAATTAGTTTATTTTTTAATTTTTTGTAATACACCAAGAATTTGAATTTGGGTGCTCAGGGCTTACTTCTGGGTCTGCACTGAGAGATCACTCATGGTCAGGGGAATCATACGAAGTGCTGGCAATCAAACCCGACTTGGCCTCATGCCAAACAAGAACCTCTCCTACAGTACTAGCGTTCTGTGCTCCCCCTCCCAGTGAATTTACTGTACTGTAATAGTCCATGTAATACTTCAAAGTACTGTAATACTTCAGTGTTACTCTTTCCTATTGAAATAGTCATTTTTATTTCATTTTGTGCATCATTTTTTTGGGGGTTACACCTGGCGACACTCAGGGGTTACTCCTGGCCCTTCGCTCAGGAATTAGTCTTGGCAATGTTCAGGGGACCATATGGGAAGCTGGGGATTGAACCCAGGTCAGCCGCATACAAGGCAAATGCCCTACCTGCTGTGCTATCACTCAGGCCCCAACTTTTTGTACATCATTTTTTTTTAATTTAGGTAACATGGTTCTAACAGTGTTCACATTTATGTTGTTTATGTAAAAGTTCACTCTATAGTCACCAAAATATCCAAGACCCTCCACCGCTGTCTGTATGTCACCGGTAGTCCTCATCTTCATTTCTCAACACTCCTCCCATGACTGTTGATTATATGAATTTTATTATCTAAGACTAAAGGTTTGTCTTCCTTCCATAGTGTCTCTTCCCTTGTATTGTCTCTATGCCTTATATGAGTGAGATCATTAGGTATGGTCATGTTCCCTGACTTACTTCACTTAATGTGTGCTCTTCATTCCCATCCAAGATGCAGTGGACTGAAGAGTTCATCTTTTCTTATGACTGCATAGTGTTCCATTGTGTGTATGTACCACAACTTATTTATCCATCTGTCAGCCATTGACCATTTGGGTTGTTCACATATCCTGACTATTGCACTAAGCACTGTAGTGAATATAGTCATACATATCACTGTATCACTGTCTTCCCATATATCATCGATTTGCTCGTGGGCACCAGTAACATCTCAATATGTCCTGTCACATACGAGATAGTCCAAAGGCATGATCCCGCTCCAGGAACATAAAGAGCCTCAAATCATTCCATCAGGTCATGGAAATGAGGTCTATAATTGTTACTGGTATTTGGCATGTCAAATACAGCACGGGTAGCTTTCCAGGGTCTGCCATGCGGGTGGGATATCTCTAGTAGTCATCTTAAAACTTGAGCAATTATTGATGAACTACACGGCCACAAAGCGGCCACGCGAGCCGGGCTGTGATTAGATCTTCTGCTGGGTGGAGCTCTGAGGAGAGGGAGTCCGATGTGGCAGAAAACCACTCCCCCATTAGCCTCATGATGCCACCCTAAAGCCAGTCCTTCGCATCAATTCCAGCTCTCCTTTCTGCTTCCCCCATCCCTGGCCTCTTGTTCTCTGTCCCACACCTCCCAACGCCACTACTCCCTTTGGCCCTCGTGGACAGGTCATTCCTTTCTCTCTCCTCAGATGGGATGTTTCTTTGGAGCCCTAGAACTTGGCTCCCAGCTTGACCCTCACTGACTGGGCATTGTGGGGGTGTGTGAGCTCTACTGGGGGCTGCCCGCAGGATTCAGAGAACTCCATAACAGGGCTTGACAAAGTGCTGGCATTGTGCCTGGTATTTGGCAGATTGGGGAATGCCCCACGCAGTGCTCGAGCAGGACCCTCAGCTGCGGCACTGCTGCAGCGCCAGCTTTGCCGCTTCCATTGCAGGAACCATCACGAGACCTCTCTGGGTCCATTTCCCATCTGCACTGGCTGGGTAGCAGTAACATTCTCACACAGGGTGACCATTCTCTGCTCATACGTGGAAGATTCACAGCAGGCCCAAACAGGCTTCAGGCAGGTCTGTCCAGGCTCCTGAGTGAATGCAGAGGGCCCCTTGGCTAAAGGACTTCATTTCACAAAAATTTAAAGGTCTAGAGGAGAGCCCTCTCTTCTAGCTTGATGCCTGGCCTGGGCTTTAGAAAATTCCTTTAACTCTAAAATTATGTAATGCACAGTGATGAAGGGATTGGTGTTGAAAATTCATGTGACTGGAACCAAATTATGAATAAGTTTGTAATTTCATGGTTAATTATGTAACATATAGCATACATTTAAGGATTAGGTATATTAGTATTAATTTTGAACTGAAATAATTATATACCTTTTTGTAATAGTAAAAAACTGTTTAACTTGAGAGTGCAAAGTATATTATGTGTAAAATGTGCTTTATTAAAAATATTCAGAATATACATTTAAGCAAATTAGTTTCATCTTTTCTTATACATTAAACTTTTTCAAAAATAAGTTTAAGTAGCCTATGAACACTTGCTCTTTTGGCTACATAAAGTTTTAATTAAACTCAAAATATTTCAGAACAAAAGTAATATAGGGGGGCCAGAGTGATAGTCCAGTGGGGAAGGTATTTGCCTTGCACATGGGCAACCCGGGGGCAGTCCCTGGCATCCCATATGGTCCGCCACACACCACCAGGAGTAAGTCCTGAGTGCAGAGCCAGGAGTAACCCCTTTGTATTGCCAGGTGTGATCCAAAAAGCAAAAAAAAAGTAATATTAAAATATAACTTAGGTACTTACAGTATCCAGTTACTTTTATATCAATACTTTTCTATTATATTTTATAAATAATGTCTGGCTCGCTGACCTAATCCTATAACTCACTTATTTTCCTTGTCTGAGATTGGAGTAATGGTAATACATAATTTCTTAAGTATTGGGGCTATTACCTTAGCAGAGTGTTGGCAGATATTTGTAGGCAAATACAAATAATAAATACTGCTCTGACACTCTGACTCCTTTCATTATAGATAGATCAGCATGTTTGATGTGTATCACCTTTAGAAAAGAGGGGCTGTCATCCACTGCTAGTTGGAATACCTACTGGCCCAACCCTTTTGGAAACTGATATGGACATTTCTCAAAACACTGAGAAGTAAGCCTCCAGAATATACCTCAAAGGTCCAAAAGCACCATGCAGAAAAGACATCTGCACTCCTATGTTCATTGCAGCATTATCCTCAATAGCTAAAATCTGAAAACATCCCAAGAAGGCATGAGTAGATGAAGAAGCTGTAGATCTACGCTATGTAACATTATGCAGCTGTTAGAAAAAAAAGGCATTCAATTTGCTGATACATGGGTGGATCTGGAGAGTATCATGCTGAGTGAAATTAGTCAGAGGGAAAGGGAGAGACATAGAAAGATCACACTTTTTGCAGGATATAAAGAAACATAGGAGAACATAATGCACAAAGACAAGAGCCGGAGAACTGGTCCTTGGTAGGCAGCTGGCTTGGCATAGTATGCTGGGGCTGTTAGTACAGGGAAGGAACCACTACAAGAGGGATAGAGGGAGGTGCCCACTCTGAACAAGATGAGAGCTGGGTGTGGAAAGGAGGAAAAGTGGTATGCATGTTACCCTTTTGGTAAAAAGTATTGCCAACCACAATGCCTAAAAGGAATAAAGAAAAGGGAAAAAATCCTGCCATAGAGCCAGGTGAAGGAAGGAGAGGATAATCGGGGACATGGCGGATGGAAGTAAACACTGGTGAAAGAACTGCCTGAATATTATACAACTGGAACGCAATCATGAATAACTTTTATATGTCATGGTAATTAAAATAATTTGGGGAGACATTGGTGGTGGGAAGCATATATTCGTGAAGGGAAGGTTATTGGAACATTGTATGATTGAATCCCCCACAAAAAAATTTACATTGATTAAAAATATATTAAGTGCATCCCCTTTAGAGAGTGTATAGGTTGTAGTTTCAAGTAGCTACCAAGAGTTCTGAAGGTGGGGAATACAGAAGGTAAGGTGCATGCCTTGCCCATGCTGTTTTGGGTTCTGTTCCTGGCATCCCATATCATCCTCTGAGCACCACCAGGGAATGACTTCTGAGCACATCTGGGTATGTCCTAAAATACCATCCCCTTAAAAATAAATAAAATGTCTAAGAAAGTAAACTTTTAAGGCATTTAGCCTTGAACTTTCAGATAGATTGTTTTCAAAGTGAATGACTTACCCGACAGAGCTTAGTGCTTAAATTCTTAAACACTATATGCTTTGTTATTCTGGGTAACATGAGAAAGACATCCAGTGGAGGCAGAATCTAAATGAACCGTTCAGGTAAAAATAGAGAGATCTCCCACAACATCCTTGTGAATGTGTGAATTCCAACCATGAACTGAAGAAACTGTCAATGGGATATTTATTCTAAAACCTAGACGAAAAGTATGAGAGCAAACCCACCACACCCACTTGTCCATCACATCCTGTTTGTATTACGTCAGTAAGTGGGCTAATTGCTTATTTGAGGCTTTTTTTTATAATTATGGTAAAAATTAAATTCTGTGGAATTATTAATATGAATGTATTTTTATTTTCATTAGAGGCTTATTTTTAGTTGATATGTGAAGCATCATTTTCTGAAAATTTTCTGAAGAGATTATATCAAAGTATCATTAAATATGGTTCAGCGGTTGCCATCTTAGGTAAAAAATGTATTTGTAATCTCATACATAGGTTATTATATTGAGAAATTTCCATTGTTAAAAAGAAATCATTGAACTGAGTAGGTAAATAAGTACCATCAGGCTTAATAGTTCTTTAAAATATTTACCATCTACTAAAGAAACTACTCCTTAGACAAGGAATATCTTATGTGCAATGCACTTCCATGTATTTCACACAAATTTTACCCTCTAGATTTTCAGAATCTGTCATCTTCACATTGATTCTAGATAATGCTATTTTTCAGTCTGTGTAATGCTATTTAATCATAAATTTACATTTTGATTCGTTTTGGTTAGGGGATTATACCTAGCAGTGCTAGAGGAACTATGGTATGGGCTCATGCCTTTCAGCCCTGGAACTGGTACAAGACTTCAGTCCCAGGCCCAACCCACAGAAAGGCATTTTGAAGTGTTTATTTTTTTATATGTTAGCATATAAGAAACTAGTTTTACTGACACATTTAACACTGAGAAAAATGTAAAATTTTAAGTATAAAAATAATTTGCTCTTGATTTATTTTACTAGACATATTTTCTCTCTGTGTCTTTCTCTGTCTTTGTTCCTGAATTTCTTTGTCTGCCTGTCTGTTTCTCTCTCTCTCTCTCTTTCTCTCTCTCTTCTCTCTCTCTCTCTGTTTTTTTGGGCCATACCCAATGGTACTCAGAGTTTACTCCTGACTTTGTACTCAAGGATCATTCCAGATATTGGTCTGAGCTCAGACCATTTGCACATGCAAGGCAAATGTCTTATTTGCTATATATACTATACTATTTCCCCTTTTTGTAGAGTTTTTTAAAATAAGTTTCCTTATAGTTTTATTCCTTATTTCTGTATTAAGTTCAGTAGCTCCCAGAATTCCAATTCATTTTTTTTTCCTTTTCTTCAGTCTAATAAATTATATTGTACTGGGGTGGTACAGCACAAACAATTAAATTTAAATTGACTGCATTGTTTGTTTTTAATTCTTTGTTACCGAGACACCTCATCCTTTTATTTTCTTATGATTTATTACAGAGGAGGTTTCTGCAAGGATAGTTCAAGTAGTCACTGCCGAGGCTGTAGCAGTCCTGAAAGGTGAACAAGAGAAAGAAGCCCAGCATAAAGATCAGCCTTCAGCTCTGCCTTTAGGTAAATGAGAAAGCTCAAGTCAGAGGTTGTGTCCATACCATAATCATCACCTCAAGTCTTTACAATCAAAGATTGGCCGCATCTCATAATTGACTTTATATATAACATTCATGAAAGAATTCTGTTGGAATGCGCTGGGACTTGTGTCCACCTAGCTCAGTAGGCTTTTGTGGCAGTTGGGTATTCTTTAGCATTATAAACTAGCAGTTAGACTGTACCCCTCATTTGGTCATAATTTTACATTTCCAGATTTCTGAGTTAGCTATTATCTAAATAGGACTGGTAAAATTTTAGTAATAGTCTCCACTTATAACCTGCAGTTAGAGTTTCATTAGAATCTTTAGTGTTTTTGTATTCTATATGAATATTTGTCTGTAGTTTATTAGTAGCATTCAGAAACTGTGCTTTCTCCCTCAAGCACAAGGCATTTGTTCTCCAGGCCAGAGAAAGTAATATAATGGAGCTTGCCAAGGAAAACAGTGTCATCTACAAAGCTGCACAAACTGAGATGGATGGATGGATGGATGGATGGATGGATGGATGGATGGATGGATGGATGGATGGATGGATGGATGGATGGATGGATGGATGGATGGATGGATGGATGGATGGATGGATGGATGGATGGATGGACGGACCGGACGGACGGACGGACGGACGGACGGATGGACGGACAGATGGATGGACAGATGGATGGACAGATGGAGGGAGGAGAGGGGACAGAAGGAGGGACAGACGGAAGGAGGGAGGAGGGAGGAAGGGAGGGATGGACAGATAGATGGGTGGGTAGATGAATAGAGAAATGCATAAAAACATGGATAGATAAATACATACACAAATAGATACATGGATATATAGATCTGTAGATACATAAGTCAATGCATACAGCTGTAATACATGTAGAGACACAATGATTCTCTCTTGGTTTTATTTCTCAACTTCATAATGAATTGATATGAAGGTATTGATCGATAAACAGTAGGTACCTCTTTCCTCTCTTGCACTTTCGTGATTTATCAATATTTGATACTCTGGTCATAATCCTTCAGTTATCTTCTTAAAATTAGACCACAAGTTCTGCTTCTCCAGAACAATTTAAAACACTTCTATGATTTTCAATAAACTGTTCCTGTAATACAAAAGGTTATTTTTCTCTAAAATCATAGAGGGGTAATTATTTAAAATATTAACCTTTGTGTTTCACTTCTACTCTGAAATTTAAAAAAAAACTTTAAAATGTTAAACCTTGAAATATGCTAAGAAGCTCACAGAACCAAGAAACGTAAATGTTACTTTTTATCCCAAAGCTTCCTCTGCTGATTGATAAAATCAGCTCTATGAAACTAAAATCCACTTGAGTTTTAGAATACATTTTACCACTGGCTTTGGCTGATAAATATTTCCTTTTGAAATCCCTTGCTTTCACGTAAGTGGTCAGAAGGAAGGTAAGTGTTATGAAAAGGAGAACTCCACTTTAACTGTGAATGAATACATCCTTTACAGTCTTCCTCATTGATCCCTCTCACATAAAACTGAAAAACACTCAGTTCATACTAGCTCATGATTTCTCTTAATAGTTTCCTTGAGCTGCAATAGCTTCATTTTTTTTCATTTCTGAAAAGGTACATAAAAATAGGATTTGATATTAGACTCAATTGAAAAAATAGTTCAATATCATGTCACTCAGGTGACCAAAGTAACATTTTCTGCCTAATCAAATTAAATTATATGAAAAGGTTCTAAGAGTTTTTAAATCAGCCAGTGTAGATCCAAACCAAAATTCTTTCTTCTGTGTGTTTTCTATAGTTGATTAGCACTAGAATGAATGTTTGATTGATTAAAGCAGGTTCAAGGTAATAGAATTAATGACAGAAATTTAGAAGTCACTGTAAC
Source organism: Cryptotis parvus (assembly GCA_021461705.1). Classification (NCBI taxonomy): domain Eukaryota; kingdom Metazoa; phylum Chordata; class Mammalia; order Eulipotyphla; family Soricidae; genus Cryptotis; species Cryptotis parvus. Next base: position 68,246 of record JAJIBD010039000.1, on the reverse strand, counting down.
TCATTTCATGAAGAAGAAAATTATTTTTTAAGAAAATATTAAAAGCTATTCTTTCTTTTTTAGGTTTTCAAAAATATGTGAATCAGGTAATGGGACTAAAAATAAGTGCAGCACACAATTGAATCTTTCCCTGAATTTAATAGAGGCCTTTTACAGATGGCAGACTGCCTACACAACTACTGGTCTAATAGGATTAATTGTTGTATCTCATTTTTCCATTGTTTGATCTTTAGCAGCTGAAGAGACAGCTAATCTGCCTCCTTCTCCACCCCCCATCACCAGCCTCAGAAAAGACTGTCACAGTGGAGGAAGGTAAGGCCTACTGGAGTTTTAGAGGTTTGCCTTCTGATAAAGGGAACATGAACTTTAATGCATAAACCAGCGCAGGATTTTAATATGGGGTAATTTGAAGCCAAATTTGCGATTTATCTGATTCATATCATTAAGAAGAAACATTGACTTCAAGTAAATGTAGAATTATGGACTAATATACAAAATAGAGCAATGTAATTAAAATTTTACTTCATAAGAGAAAAGATAACTTTTATGGTTGTATTACTAGGATAATAACAGAGAACCAGTAAATTTAATGTGAAACATTTGACAGAGAAAACTCAATCCTATTTATAGTGACTGAACAAAAATAATTGATGAAATTACCACTTCCACTGGAAGTATTATCAAAGAATTATCTCTGTTTTGCTCACTATAGATTGTGAAGGTCTTCCCCCAACATGGTCTGCAGCAAATTCTATAAATATTAATGAATCAATGAATAAGGAAATGAATGAATCCCATATTGAGAGCAGTGAACTGGGAGCTGAGATCATGGTTTCTTTCCTGCTGAGACCTATTACTGTCCATGAATTTATTTATGCATTTACTCCACATGGAATGCCTTGTCAGCTTTTCATTTCTCAGAGGGATGCCTTTGAAGAATATCCATTCAGAATCTGTGATGAAAAGCACTACTTAAAAGCAAACTTTTACTAGTGCACTGACTTAGTTCCGTTAACTTTCATATATTGTTTGTGAGTTTCAGGAAAAGATAGAAAAGAGCTTTGACCATACTTTTGTTTTACTCTAACTTAGTTTTCATAAACTAAAATCAGAAATCTATACAATTCCACTTTGTTTTTTCTTTCTCTTTTTGTTATCTCTTTCAGGGATTATTTTTACTACATTGAAATATGTTATAGAAGACTCATTGTCTTTATATAGTATGAAATTAAGTTTAAGTAGCCTTAAATTTCACAGGTGCAAATCCCCTCTCTTGTTGAATTATAGACTGCCAATAAGTTTATTCTGTTGTAGATTTGTAGAACCAAACTTTTTAAAGTGATGGTTCTCTTTCTTAAATTGAGTGCTTTTCCAATTTTTTTTTTGAAATAGTATTAAACAAACTAAATTATCTCAGAATTACAAGAAAATTTGGGGACCATATTCAGTGAATATAATCAGTATTATAATATATGCATTTACATAATTTTCTGAAAATGTGGTTTGACCTTTTAATTTATAGACTTGAAAGATTGTTTTAGGTCTTTTTACACAGTCATTCAGCACCAAGTTTTATGGTGCATCTACACTGTTTCCACATTTTCAAACTCTGGATATAGATTACTGTAGATAACAGAGTTGATCCCTGATTGTAAGGAAGGGACAGTCTAGTGGAGAACAAAAAGTTCAGTAAATGAACTTGAAAATAATTGCCATTTGTATTAGCATAGAAAAAGGGAAAGAGGGGGGAATTTTCAATATAGAATAAGAACAATCTAATTGGCTGGTACTAAGGCTCATGGGAGAACTAAAGAGCTAAGTTCTGAAGCATAAGGCAGTTTTGACCAAACAAAGATGGAGGAAAAGGAATATTTAAGCAAAGAGACCAGGATCAGCATGGGCACTCAGGTGGGTAAGAACAGGAAATGTACTAGGAAAGGAAGAGTCCTATGACCAATAGGTAAAGAGAAAAGAACTGAAGAATGAAGGAGTGTGAGATGAAACAACGGTCTATCAGGTTCAGGGGCTTCGATTCACTGTGAATGTAGCTGAAGGTCTTGCATTCCAGCTATACTTTCTAAGGCCATTGCAGACATTTCCTACTAAAAGCATTCAAGTGACAAAGAATTCTCTTACAACAAAGAGATATAATGTTGACTCCAAGGTAGGAAGGAAATGAAGTAATTCACCCTTGACACTTTATGACAATTAAAGTTAAAAGGACAGTTGGGTGCTTCTGTTCATCTGAAAATTCACATAGTCTGCATTTTTGGAGTAGAATATAATGAAAAGACAAAGTATAGAACCACTTTCACATTTTGCTAATGTAGGTATCACTAGCCACAGTAGCTATTCCACTCACATTTTTTCCTCTAAGATTTTGTGTATTTAGGAAAAATATCAGTTGACTTCCGACTGAAAACTGAAGATGACTTAATATGTAATTTTATTAATGTCTCATCTTTTTTAAGTGTTCAAATATTTACAGGCCTAATGATTTGATTTCTTAGTTATATGGAAATGAATTGTGGCTGGACAGATAGAGAGGGATTAAGGCACTTGCCTTGTATGTCACAGATTGAGGTTCATTCCCTGGCACTGAAGATGGTCCTCAAACCCTGCAAAGAGTGATCCCTGAGACAGGGCAAGGACTAAGCCCTGAGCACAGCTCTATGTTGTCCAAAACCAAATGGAAAGAAAAGGAAGAATATGTATTTTACAGATTCTGTCTTGGTCATTTCAAAGACTAGCTTTTAGTCTCAAGTAAATATTATTTTGAATAATGAATTCCTCTTTAAATCATTCAACATAGGAATAATAATTTTTGATTTTAGAAAAAAAATGTATCATAAAATAGAAACAAGCCAGAAGGTATGATTCAGGGTTAATAGCAACAGTATAAAGAGTAGTTTGCTTGCCTTCATGCAGCCAACCAGGTTTAGTCCTTGGCATCCCATATGGTCGCCCCAGCACTGCTAGGAGTGATTCTTGAATGCAGAGCCAGGAGTAAACCCTGAGCATAGCAGAGTCCATACCCCAAGACAAAACAAACAAAAACACAAAATAGAATTCAACTTTTCAGTATTGTAAACCAGTCTGTTTGTAAAGACCCAAACAGAATTCCATTAATGTTTTGCACATCTGGAAATATGCAATGCATTAAAGGAATGTATTGCAGTGGACAAAAGAACAGTAAAAAAAAGAACAGTTGGAGTTTTGTTGATCTGTACTTTTAAACTGCAACCAAAAAGGCATAGTCCAAACCTTTTAAACAAATGCGAGAGATTGATTAGACTATGCAACTGATTTTAAGGATATGATGACTTTTTATTATCAAGCATTTTTAAATATGCTATTTCAGAACGAGGAAGCAAAAAAGTATCATAAAAATGAATTTGATAGATAAATAAATTAAAAAATAAATAAAGTACATTGCAATAGGGAAAAAATAAAAGTAAAAAATAAATGAATTTGAGATGTTACTTGCTGTCATTTATGAATATTTATATATTACAGTTGTAGTAATATTAAAAGTTCCCAGAATGTGTGCCCCCTTCCCCCAAATTTGAACAACTAGGGCTGGGACAATAATACTGCAGGTATGGGACTTGCTATGCATACAGCTGGTTCAGATTCAATATAGGATACCACATACGGTCCCCTGAGCCCACGAAGAGTGACATCTGAATCAGGAGTAAATCCTAAGTACCACCAGATAGGACTCAACAACAACAACAACAAATTAACAGATAACACAATTAGAAAATCTGGGTGCAGTAGACCACTGCTCCACTAATTATGTCTTTAAGTCAATCTCTAGTTTTTTACTTTTTGGCCTAAGTATTATAGTTGTCAAGTGGACTGAACTCAAAGAATTTAGAAGCTTATGAAGGAAGAGTAGAATCAGTTCTAAAGCCAAGCCAGGAAACTTTCTGTCCTCTTCAGTTTGCTTCAGAATCTTAGGGTTGAGATATCCTGTCTCAGTCATGTTGCTGTATTATAATCCTACTCTGAACGAGCAATATTCTCTCCTTATTTTTCTAAATAACAAAGTTCAAAGTTTACAAAATGCAAAGGTCTTAGAAATGATGGAGAGCATCATGGGTGCACCAGTTGCTTTCAACCAGAGGTTTTTGGGATAGAGACTATTATTTAAGAAGAGGCATAAAGCTCTGAGCTAATGATAGCCTATGAGACTTCATCTCTCACATCAAAGCTGGTGTTGGCATGACAAACCTCCACCTAATGTAATTATTGAAAGCTTTTAAAACCAGGTCAGCCTCATTTTTGAGATTTTGTAGCTATTACCCCCTTTTGTCAACCCCCTGCCCAGGCATGCATCTTTTAGTAAAAAGGAGATATTCCATTTGCTAACTGCTATGGAATGAATCCACTTCATCATATATCTCAGTCTAGCTTTGATGTGTTAAGTGAAGGGAAAGTACATAGATCTGTTATTCCTTGTCTGAGTATTCTTTGGTGACAAAGATGCTAGCCTATCTGAAGTCTAGCCCTGAACTTGGTACCTCCTGAACTATCATCTGATAGAATTCTCCCAGCAACTCAAATATATAATACTGACATCTGCATCTTAGTCAGGATATCATGGCTAGAAAGTAGCATATCTAGCGTTAAAGCCCAAACCTATGTCTCTGCAACCATACCCCCCAACTTTCTCTTATCAAGGTTCTTACTGTGGAATAATGAGAGTACTCTTTTTGTTGTTACTCTTTTGAGGGTGCACCCAGCTGGGCTGAAAGGCTACTCCTGATTGTGGGCTTGGGGGATGCTCTAAGGCAGTGCTTAGGGGACTATAGTACTAGGGATCGAAAAAGGGGCTGGCATCATGCAAGGTAAGCGCCTTAATTTTTGTGTTATCTCTCCAGCCTGGGACCATGAAAGTAAAATGACATTCCAAGAAGAATATTTTTGTTGTTATTAACTACTGAATTGATTTCCCTTTTTGCAATTCAATTCAAAGGCATAATTTATTTATGATGTATTTATAATCATTATGTATCCCACTTCCATTTGGATATGAATCAAGAGGAGGCATTATATGTAGTTCTATAACAAGAGGCTCTATTATCTTCTCTCATTAACCACTGGAACCAAATGTACTGTTTGAACTTAGCTGGCCTTGGTCTTCTAAGCATCGCTTATACCACACATCACCGTGATTTCTAATGTAGACAGACTTTGCGCTCACAGTTCTAAACAGAGGTTTAAAGTACATATACTTCCTTGTACTAAGAGGGCTAGTCCTTGCCAGACATTCTTTTTTGAAGTTGCCTGGCTTAAGGCCAGACAAATACTACATACAAAGAATATACTTTTCTGCTGGAATCATTATAGTTTCTGTTGTTTTTGTTGTTCTCTGATTAGAGTCAAAGTTTTCAGAATAGAAAATGCTGTTTCTTTGAAATGTTATAGATGTGAAGCCAGACTTTGGGCTGTTTTCATATTTTGGCACTTTCAAAAAAGAGCAACGACAACAAAAAAAGAGGAGACTGGAGATCTTCAGAAAGTTAAAACATTCAAGTTTTGCCTTTAAAATACAGCTTTCAGATTCAGGTTTTGCTTTTTTTTTTTTTTTCAGTTTTATCCTGCAGTCTTTTACTCCCCAGAAAATGTGGACAAGCAGAGAGGCACATAAACGATTTTCATTTATTGACTTTCCATGAAATCTGTTGAATGTATTAAAACTTTCAGAAATTGATGGCATACATTGAGAATTAAAAGCCAGGGAATTACTGGCTTTGAGGAAATAATGAATGGCAGGTTTATAATGAGCCAAGAGTTTATGATTCAGTGTTGTAGGCAAGATCTCAACCAGTTATCTGCTCATCTGAGAAGTCGTGCTGACTTGGACTAAGAATATCAAATGTAATGTTAGGTTTCTCCTATCCCATGATATAATAAGCACCATCACTAATAAAGTTCTGAGCACCTATGCAGAAACAACCTCTATGGAACAATTTATTAGGAATATTCTCAAAAAACTCCATTTTATAAAAATTTTATTTTGGTATCATAATTCAAGCTTATTTTAATTTGTCTTTGATTAGTTACTGAAAATGAGTTATTACCCTAAAGTATGTTGCATCTTCAAGTTAAAGGTAAATTTTATTGTCTGTTTAATTTTGATAGAAATAAAAATGACTTAGAAACTGAAGATTAATAATTGAGTTAGGATGTTTTCTATATTGTCTCTATACTTTTCCCTATACATCATCAATAATAATGAACAAATTTAGCAACTTGGCAGGTGGGACTGGTAAATTTACCTGTACCTCCTCAGAAGCAAAACATTCTTCATTGCCACTATTCTTGAAATATATAACTAAGGAAACCTGTGTATCAAAAAAGACATAAATAACATATTTCCATGCTAGGTCAGAAATGAGAACCAGGGCTTTTATTAATTCAATGAAGAATTGGGGAAGAAAGTTGAATACAAAAATCCAGTACACATAGCCAAGATCTGTATGCCAGTGAAATTGCATAGTATAATGTTGATATGCCTGAAACAAAACTACAAAATAGCAAAACTTTTAAAATAGAAACAAATACAAGAAACCCAGTTTATATAACTGGAAGCTTTCCAAACCATATACTTTCATAGCTGTGTAAATGTTAACTAGTATTGAAAAGTTGCTTAAAGGGCATAACATTGAAAGAAAGAGTGTGTTTTCGTCAGCAAGGCAGGAAAATAAAAACAATATGTTGTAGGTTTTTATTTAAAAAAGCTGAAATTAAAGATTACTATGTTGAAAATTAAATTGAGTAGACTTCTAAATATCTATGCATTTTAGACCATTACTATTTTGCTTCAAACCAGATGCTTTTCCATAATCATACAGGCATCATATCTTAATGACATATTTTTCACTTATAAATATATAGATATAAGCATGAGAAAAATTAGTCTACTTGAAAGAATTTCTTCCAAATATGTACTGGTTCTATGATGCTTTGTTTCTCTTCCAGTGTTTATAGTTATTCTGACTTATTTGAGGGGAATGTATAGATAATTTCTCTCATGCAGTTGGGATTGTCAGTGCATTGATTCATCTAGATCAACAGCAAAATTGTTTAAAGAATAGTTTAAATTCAGACCCATGACGCATTCACTGTCTTCCATCCAGCATCGGCTTGGTCTTGCCAGTTTCCCTCCATCATGCTGTGCTGTTTCTGTGACCCTTTGTGTCTTTCTGCAAAGTGTATGTCTTCTGTCTGATCTTGTGTATGTCTTGTCCAGTTTTCCCTGCATTTTCTTCCTATGTGTCTATTCGTAGATGAAGGGACTGAGGATCAAGTGGGTCCTCTACACATGTTCCCCAGCCATGAACCTTCCAGCAGCGGGAGAGGCGTAGACTCCTAGCCCCTTCCATCTCTGTGTCTGTGCCTGATGAGGACCCTTCCAATTCCGATGACGAGTACTATGAGCATCCTTTGTTCAGCTCAGAATGGACCACCTCTAGTGTGCTCCCCAGTGTCCCAGCGCAGAGTGCAGAAGCCCACTTAGGCCAGGAGAAAGGTGAACCAAGCATGGTCCTCTTTGGTTCCTCCTCCCTGCAGCTTTGACCACATGCATCATATTAACTGTGTCTTCACATGTGGGTGGGCGGAAAGGAGCATGTTTTTTCCATATGAAAGTGAAGTCCCTATATAATAGCTTACATGTATCTACCCAATGCCTCAACAATTTGTTTTTTAAAAAACCTCTCTTGCAATACAGAGATTACTTCCTTTTGCATTATTGTTGCTCCAAAAGAGAAGTACGCAGGGAGAAGACGGCCAGGTCGGGTAGGGAATGGGAAGAGTAAAGCTGAGTTAAAGTGTGACTCCTGTCTGCTCCTTGTGAATAAATCAGTTGATGTGTTATCAACTGATTTGTAGCCAAGAAGCAAAGAAGATGATGCTGAAGACCCTGTTCCCTTTTGGATAAATATTATGAGGAGCAGAATGCGATTGATTTGGCCTCTTTAGGTTTGACAGACAGATCTTTAGAAGAAAAAGACGGATTCTTTAGGGCATAATAAATAGTATAGGTAAAATTTCAGAGCACTTATTCATCTACTAGTCTTCCCTGGGAGAATAAACATTAGAACAAACCAATAAAGAAGGAATCATTAAAGAAGAAAATAATTCAAAGGTTTTCTTATTCAGGCTTCTTAATGTTGAGACCCTAATATGTGGCTTAGGTAATGATAAAAATAAGTAAGCAGTAGACTGTAGGTAATATCATTATAGCTAGGTAACATAGTTTTTGTCTTGTTTAGTTTTTTGTTTGGGGGGGACACACCTGCCAATACTCCAGGGTTACTCCTGGATCTGCTCTCAGGAATTACTCCTGGTAGTGCTTAAAGAATTATAAAAGACACTAGGCATCAAACCCTGATCAGTTGTGTACAGGACAATTGCCCTACCTGCTGTACTATCTCTCCAGTTCCATAATTAGGTAGCTTTGTTAAAAAAAAATTTAGCAGTAAGATAATTATAAGGTGGAGAGTTTATTTTCAAATTGGAAGAAGTTGAACAAAAGATGTAATTTTTAGTGAGGGAAGAGTGTATGGTATGATCAGTATAATTAATACAAAATAAGAAAATGGAAAGCAGAAACATGGATTTGAAAATGTATAAGTTGACAACTTTATCTGATAATATAAAATTAGTAAAGCAGCTATATTAAAATTTTCTCAGTTGTGATCAGAATCTTTAATTCTCTGACTTTATAAAAATGGCAAATAAGTTAGACTTTTGTGAGATAAATAAATTATACATAAAGTAATAAAAATGAAAGTCAGTGCTAAATATACAAATATTGATGTGGCTCCCCTCACAATGAGTATTTTAATATTTTTAAAATTAAAAAAAACACATTTTCTTTTCATTTATTAGTTTTTCTCATCTAGTAGGGTAATTTAGACAACATTTAATTGTTTCAGAAAATTTTTGCTTGTGTATTTCCCTTTAATTTTTTTAAAGTAAAATGACATTTGAAGTACAAATGAGAAACAAAATGAACCAATACTTGATCACCTTCATATGTTTGTTTTTTATATTTTAATTATTAATGTTTTTCCACAAACTCTACATACTCTAAGTAGATATTTTGGTAGTTTTGCTGTTTCTTAATCATCTATATTTGGTGGTTTGATCTTGATTTTCAAAAATAAGACTTTATGACTAATATGTACATTTCTTATTCAGTGTCAAAGAATGCTATATAAGAACCATATTATTCATATCCTGAGTCTTTTAGAGTTCATAGACAATAGGATATCTGTAGGTCAATTGTTTTTCTAAATAAATTTAATTTTAAACCTTATTTTTCAAGATACTTTCCATAATCCTTTAAAATTCTTATGTTTCTCCATTAATATATAATGCTGGGTCCGATTGTACAGCAGGTAAGGGACTTGTCTTGCACCAGACTAGACCAGATTTGATCCCGGCACTCCTCATGGTCTCCTGAGCACTGTCAGGAATGATCCTTGAGGACTGACCAAGGAATAAGCTCTGAGCACTCCCAGGTATGGCCTGGCCCCACCCCCCCAAAATTAGTGTATAATGAGTGAAGGAAAAAAATAAGCCTGTTAAATAGGCTTTAGTATTAATGAGACGAAAAACAAATAGTTGTAATGGGCATCATGAAAAAGCTGCCAAGTTAGTCTATTGAGTATTGTTTTTAGGCCAGTCTTTTTTCTGTCCCCCAAATTTCTTCTGCAACATTTGCCTATTTTAAATAAAGTAATCAGCAATTCTTGTGTAGGGGCTTCCTGCATTGGAGAAAACAGCACATGTCTAACAAATGTAAAGGTTTTTTTTCAGTACATCAATGCATCGATCTTTTCCCAACCATATGTTATCCAGCAGCACCAGCTCTTGTTCCCAGCAAGCTTTCCACATGTGTGCAACTGACTGCCATTTCCACTGAGGGTAATAGAGCTATAAAACCCTTTCAGCTCTCACATTTTTAAATAAATAATCTTTTAATGAGACTTTAAAAGGCATCATTATTAGCAGATTGTACATAATATTTTTCTAAGCACTATATAATGTACGTTGCTCTAGAATCTTAATTTAGTCATCCAAATGGTACCAGAGGTCCTCCAGAAGCGATGATAATGGAGCTGAAAGTGTTTCTTGAATTGTATTTCTGTCGTTATGTGTGTTGTTCTGTGGTCATGATGTCGACATCTTTTTCATCCCTAAGAAGAAGAAACATTAGAGGGTCCAATGGCTGAGAAAGAGAGACCTGATACTCTTCCTGGGAAAGAGTTAGGGGCTCCTAAGGCCTCCAACCACCACAGAGGCCTCAGTGAGGGACAAATGGCCACAATAGTTCCTGAAGAGAGTGGTTCAGCAGGGGCCCTGCAGGAGAAAAGTGTTAAAGAGGTCACGGACGTGTCTGCAGAAGTAAAAACCCCTTCCTCTGCTGGGGAAGGTGTGTTTTTCTGAGGGTTTGCATGTACTTGATTGCAAATAATTTCTCCAGCAGCTTTCTAGGCTGATGGCTTTCCAATGCTATTCCATTGCTTCGTCTTCTCGTGATCCCAAGACCACTGTTTGAGTCTTAGTGAGCAGAATGTGGCTTGCGCAGGTGCCATGTGGCAGCTTGGTGTTCTGCTGCTGCGGTTGATTTTATTTATGCCTTGATTTATTTTGCCATGATACAATACGCTTTGCAGCAAGGCTGTTGATGCTTTGTGAGCTTTTGTTTTATCCGCCACCCCAAACCCATCTCAAATGTTTGCCAGTCACATTGCTAATACATGTATATATATATTTTATTTTGGTGACAGTAATTTACATGCTTTTTTTTTAAATTGTGGAGTTGGACTTTGGCACGCAGAAACCTCAATGGTAGAATTGTTTTGTTTGCAACTGTGATGTGCTGTACTGTGTAGCTTTAGTGCTTCAATGGATATTGGTTTAGTTTCCTTAAAAGCTTCCGCTGTTGCTTTTCATATCATTTCTTCTCCATGGCAACCAACCCCTATGATCATCCGCCTGTCTCTGGAATTTTCATTCTTATAACTTTCATTAGAAGTTCACAGTGTATTTCTTTTTAGTAGTTACAACAGGACACACAAGCATTTAACCTAATGATGATCCATACACATACTCTTTGGAAGAGGATTGAATTTTTTCTATATCTCTGAGTCTCTTTCCCAGATAATTACATTAAGTCCTAATGACTGCAATAAAATACTGCTGACATTGAACAAATAAGCAGAAACTCTGAAGTTTTTGAGTTGGTGTAACAGAAATTTTTATAAAAGTTTAATTTCTGTGAAGCATCTCTAAAGCCTAAATTTGTCAGTAGTTTACCATCTAGTCATGTTCTAGTTTATAAGTAATAACCAAGGAGAAAAAAAACAGTCTAAAAACAGACTCTTTAAACTTTTGTTGCTCACATGAATTCTTAGTAGCAATAGTTTAATTGCAGATTTTATTGCATCTAGACTAAACAAAATCTAGGGACTAAGAATTCAAATATATATATATATATATATTTTATTATATTATATATATATGAAGTTAACTTGTCAATCCCTAAGTTATATCATATTAAGTCAGTAGCAAATATATATGTTGATATTTGTCAATCTGAGATGACTTTGAAAATTTTATGCATGGAGTTTTTCAGTGCCCTCTAAATTGATTTTAGGATTTGTTAACTGAGCTACTAACACTTACTATTAGGTACTTAGTCTACTATTAATAGTCTGACAATTCACTTTTAAAGGATAGAGCAAAGTAAAAGTTAAATAGCATTACTTTCTAAATTTAGTCCTTAACATATATGTGTGTATGTATATATATAAATATATACATATACTTTGCTAGCCTCATAATACTTATTTTATATTCTTAATTTAAAAATTGTTATCAATATAAGGAACATGAAATTTTTTTCTACTATGGTATGCATTGCATACTGTTCAAGGAGAACAAAACCAACAGTAGCATATTCAAAATATATTCATTGAAATTCCTGTACATTTAACACACAATAGTTCATTTTAGTAGCAGCACAGATATAGATAAGTCCTGATATTTTCATCTGGTTTTTAAATGGAGAGCATGTTGCATGTTCCATAGCTTTTCCTTTTTTCCCCCTCCATTCATTTGTCATTCAAAACTTAATTTGATGCTTACTGCCTGAAAGCACTTGCCTATTATTTATTTAAAATCAACCCAATTACTTTAGGTTTACTTGCAGCCTCGAAGATGGAGTTCCTTGATAAACAGGAATTGACTCCCTCTGCAACGGAACCCTTAGGCAAGAAGGAACAGGAATCAGAGAAAGAGAGTAAGCCTGGTGAAGACCTTAAACATGCTGCCTTAGTTTCTCAGCCTGAGACAACTAACATTTCCTCTGAAACAATGACCACGCAAGCCACAAAAGAAGAAAAAACACTCCCCCTCTGTTTGGGAACACTTTTGGTGCCAGTGTAGAAGACATGAAAGGGAAGATGGAACCAAGCCCGGTGGTCCCTGGTATTGGTCTATCTGCAGAACCCCTGACCCCAAAAGAACAAAAGGACTGGTTCATTGAAATGCCAGTAGAAGCTAAAAAGGATGAATGGGGTCTAGCTGCTCCAGTATCTCCTGGTCCCTTGACACCCATGAAAGAAAAAGATGTACTTGAGAATATCCCCAAGTGGGAAGGAAAACAATTTGACTCTCCCATGCCGAGTCCCTTTCAGGGTGGAAGCTTCACTCTTCCTTTAGGGGTCATAAAGAATGAAATAGTTGCAGGATCATCACCCTTTGCCTCTGCCCTGTTACAGCTAGAAGACAAAAAATTTCGGGAAGAATCTGGTGGCCTAGCAACTGCCAAAGATAGTGCAAGAGTTGAAGCTCCATGTCAGAATGAGCCTGACAAAATGGCAGAAGCAGCAGTCTCAGAGGCCATCTACTCATCCCAAGATGATCACATTCCAACTGCAGAGAAAGTATTAGAGGACGAAAAGGAGGCTGTCACACAAGAGAGTGTTTGTAAACATGAAGCCTCTAACTTCAGTGAACAGGAATTAGAACATAGGCAAAAGGAGCCTCAGTTAAACCAGGATGAAACCATTTCAGACAAAGACACCATGCCTAAAGAAAGGGCATCCTCCACGTTGGAAGATGAAAAATCTGGCCCAGCTCCGACCTCTGTAGAGCATGCTTTTCCAGAAGTACAGAAAAGTCAAGAATTGGCCACAAATATACTAACGCAGGATTCATTTCCAGGAAGTTTGGACAGAAGCATAATAGAACCAGTCAAACTAAGTGAAAAGAGTGCAATCCAGGACCTTTTCAAGAAAATGTTGCTGAACAAGATAATAAGGTTGAAGGAACGGGGCTGCAGCATCAGCTGAGTTTCAAATGCCGTTTTATGAAGATAAGTCAGGCATGTCCAAGTACTTTGAAACATCTGCTTTGAAAGAGGAAGTCACGAAAAGCATCCAGTCAGCTAGTGATTACTATGAACTGAGTGACACAAGAGAGAGTGCCCAAGAGTCTTTTGATACCCTATCTCCTATGTATAAAGATAGTGACAAGGGATTTCAGGCAGGAAAAGAATCTCAGCCAAGTGCTCCAGCTCCAGAGTCTAGTTATAGCACTCTTGCACAGAGTTATCCTTCTGATTTGCCCGAAGAACCCAGTTCTCCTCAAGAAAGAATGTTCACTATTGACCCAAAAGTATATGGGGAGAAAAGGGATCTCCACAGTAAGAATAAAGATGATTTGACACTAAGCAGGAGTTTAGGACTTGGCGGGAGGTCTGCGATAGAACAGCGAAGCATGTCAATCAATTTGCCTATGTCCTGCCTGGATTCCATAGCCCTTGGATTTAACTTTGGCAGGGGGCATGATCTTTCTCCTCTCGCTTCTGATATTCTAACTAACACGAGTGGGAGCATGGACGAAGGGGATGATTACCTTCCAGCCACAACACCAGCACTAGAGAAAGCTCCTTGCTTCCCAATAGAAAGCAAGGAGGAGGAAGAAACAGATAGAGAAAGAAAAGGCTGCCCGAGAGGAAAATGCACAAGTGCAGGCACCATGCGAGTCACCTTTCTTAGCCAAAGATTTTTACAAGAATGGTACCGTCATGGCCCCTGACCTGCCTGAAATGCTGGATCTGGCAGGAACAAGGTCCAGGTTAGCTTCCCGTGAGTACAGATGCTGAGGTCGCCAGAAGGAAATCAGTCCCATCAGAGACTACCGTGATTGAGGAGCATAGTACTGGCTTGCCCCCTGTTGCCGATGAAAACCATGGCATTGTAAAAACAGACAGTCAGCCTGAAGATATGGGCTACTGTGTGTTCAATAAATACACAGTACCACTCCCATCCCCTGTTCAAGACAGTGAGAATTTATCAGGGGAGGGTGGTTCCTTTTATGAAGGCACCGATGATAAAGCGCACAGAGATTTGGCTGCAGATCTTTCATTGATTGAGGTGAAACTGGCAGCTGCTGGAAGGGTGAAAGATGAGTTCAGTGCTGAGAGAGAAACATCCCCCATGTCTCTGCTGACAAATCAGGACTGGGTAGGGAGTTTGATCAGGAGAGGAAGGCCAGTGATAAGCTCGATACCGTGCTCGAAAAGAGTGAAGAACAAGCGGATGCAAAAGAACATGCCAAGGAAACAGAAGGAGCCAGTGATGAAGTCGAAACATTTGGTCTTGGAGCAACCTATGAGCATGCCTCAGACAAAGAACTTACAGGATCAAAGGATGCGCCACCACCCCTGGCTGAGAAGGCAGAGCAAGGTCTTAGTTCGGTGCCAGAGGTAGCTGAAGTAGAAACAGCCGGCAAAGCTGAACTGGATTTTGCCACCAAGAAAGCTGACCAGGGTCCATTGGATATTAAAATCAGTGACTTTGGACAGATGGCCTCAGGGCTAAACATAGATACTGGAAGGGCTGAGCAGGACTTCAGCTCGTCACCTGCAGTATCCCGAGGAGCAGAGTTGTTCATGGGTCTCGAGCCTGGCCCGTTGAAAGAAGGCGCAAAAGTTAGTGAGACAGAAGTGAAGGAGAAGGTGGCCAAGCCAGATTTAGTGCATCAAGAGGCTGTCGACAAAGAAGAGTCCTCTGAATCTAGTGGTGAGCATGAAAGCCTCACCATGGAATCCTTGAAGGCAGATGAGGGAAAGAAGGGAAACATCCCCAGAATCTTCTCTGATTCAGGATGAGATTGCCATCAAGTTGTCTGTGGAAATTCCTTGCGCATCTGCAGTTCTAGAGGCAGATTTAGCTCCAGATGAAAGAGCTGATGTCCAGATGGAATTCATTCAGCTGCCCAAAGAAGAAAGCAGAGAGACCCCAGATATATCTATCACACCGTCAGAAGTGACGGAAGCCATCACAGCGCCAGGCAGTGGAGGCTCCAGGGAGGAGGAAGAGATAGAAGCCGGGGGAGGAATCTGATAAGCTGCTCTTCCGCTCAGACACCCTTCAGATTGCTGACCTGGGGGTCCCAGGTGTCAGGGAGGAATTTGTGGAGACCTGCCCAGGGGAACACAAGGGAGTGATTGAGTCCGTTGTAACTATCGAAGATGATTTCATCACTGTTGTTCAAACCACAACCGATGAAGGGGAGTCGGGCTCCCATAGTGTGCGTTTGCAGCCCTGGAGCATCCCGAAATGGACAGGAGACCATCCCCTCACGCTGAAGAGGCAGCAGAAGCCCAGGCAGGACCCAGAGATGGCTCCCCAGAGGCGCCGGCTTCCCGGTAGGAGGCGAGCTTGAGTATAAGACGGAAACCTATGATGATTACAAAGACGAGACCACCATAGATGACTCCGTCCTGGATGCTGACAGCCTCTGGGTGGACACACAAGGTGTGCATTCTTTTTTTAATTTCTCCCCAAATAAAGTCCACTAGCCTCCTGAATTTTTTTAAAGATATTAACCTATCCCCTTATCTACTTTTATTAATATTATTATTATTTTTGCCTTTTGTGAAATCTCTGAGGGACTTTGTACCTTTGTTACTAATGTTTGCGTTGTTGTTGTCATGGTTTGCTTTGATTCACAGATGATGATAGAAGCATCATGACAGAACAGTTAGACACTATTCCTAAAAGAGGAGAAAGCTGAAAAGGAAGCTCGGAGACCATCTCTGGAGAAACATAGAAAAAGAAAAGCCATTTAAAACTGGGAGAGGCAGAATTTCCACTCCTGAAAGAAAAATAGCTAAAAAGGAACCTAGCACAGTCTCCAGAGATGAAGTGAGAAGGAAAAAAGGTTCATTTAACAATCACTTCTTTCAAAAAAAATGTGTTTGCAGTAATTCGTTATTACTCTTTGTGTAGAAGAAGCTACTTAATAGTAGTAACTAATTATTTGTGAAATTTCGTTCGGTTTTGCTGCAAGTGTTCGATTTTTTTCCTGATGGTATGCTTTTTGTGTTTTCTTATTCATAGCAGTTTATAAGAAGGCTGAACTTGCTAAAAAACAGAAGTTCAGGCCCACTCTCCCTCCAGGAAATTCATTTTAAAACCTGCTATCAAATATACTAGACCAACTCATCTCTCCTGTGTTAAGCGGAAAACGACAGGTGACTGTTCAATTCTGCAATGTGGCTGGCAAACATAGACATGCATTTTTTTTTAGTCTCATTATATAGCAGCTTCTTCATTTTGTTTTTTCCAGAAAATTCAGCAGTCATAAACAATTTCGCTATTAAGTGTCATGTATCATTATTCTTTTTCTTTTTTTTCCCCTTCCTGCAGAAAAGGTCATGACCATCTGTTTCTTTGTCATACTCAGATTTAACAGTGATTGTATCTTGGCATTATTCTCTAGTGTCACATTCTGGGGATTCCTATTTTCATTCAGTGTGTTTGGTTAAACGATGGCGATGAATATAACCGTGGTATGCATTCTCATTATTTTGCTTATTTATCTTCCTCATGCTTAAAATCATAAGTATTTGTCCTATTTTTTATATTGTTACTGCCAAATCTGTTACTGATGTTGTTGAATTTACTGAAATGCACCAAGAATATACAGTGCTTTTGAGTTTAAAAGTAAAAAGCAAATCTGGGCTAAACTTATGGTTGCAAAATTACTTGGAATGAAAGGGAGGGGGGAAAACGAAATCTCATCTTATTTGGTTCCTCACATCTAAAATTCTTAAGGATTCTTTCAGTCTGCTAGCTGTATCTTTTTCATACTTCATCAATGGGTTTTCCTTACTGTGTTGGCCTCAAACTGCTACGATAACCTATAGAATAAAGTCAAGTTAATTGGTGGTCTTATGATAGCCATAAAAAAGTATTTTGTATTTGTGTTCTTCATATAGGAATTACTCTGTGTTTTTCTTTCAAGAACTATCATCTATGGTAGGAAATGAAAGCAAAAAATTATAATTTAAATTTATATTAAAATGTAAGCAATAAAGGTTTGAGGGTAAAGAACTTCTCTGAGACTTAGGAAATGAATACATCTCTAAATTTCATATCACGTCTTAATTTTCACTAAAACTGAATTGTTCCTATAAAAATGTTTATATTTGTAGACAAATGCTTAGGGAAGAACAACTTTTAGTTTGAGCAAAACAATTGTATATTCTATGGGTCAAAGACTGCATTAGGACTGTGGAAATGTCAGAAGAAATTTCAGGTGACTTGGTGAAATGTCTGTATGTTATTGATATCCAGTGGACTGTATTGATAGTAAATTGTCTATTTAATTCACTCATTAAAGGAAATTTAAGATCTTTTGAGTAATTAGGATCTTACCTCCTATTCAAATATTAATATATGTAACAGAAAAATATATACCAAATATGGGTGTGTTGTCTTAAACCAAACTAAGTCACAGAAATTTATGATGTATTATAGAAATAGCTTGTAGACATAATTTGCAATTTCTTTAAAAAACAAAACCAGTTTCAGAATCTGTGAATAATCTTACTAGCCAGTCCTAAATAGCATATAGCATATTGTAGAGGGTTTTATTTTTGTCTCAAGAGCTGCATATGGCATAGGAAATCTTTTTGAAACTCCTTTAGGGGTGCTTATAAGAATAGTGATCCCCGCCCAGGTGGTCTTCTCTTTTGTGAAGCAAATTAAGGAACAAATAAGTACACAGCCTCCTACCTTTCATTTTATAAGCACAGAGATAGTTGGATTGTTTCTATTTATGAAAGAGATTTAAAGCAAGTGAGGTAAGTCAACGACAGGAAAAATGCTCAAGATAATAAAGTTTAAAATTGAAAACAGTAGTCTAAAACAGCAGCCAGAAAAAACAACAGTAACAGATGTGGTAATAATTTCACGCAGGGAGTGCATGTGTAGACCATATTCAATATTACTGAACTGAAAATTCCTGTCATGTCTTCTCTCTTTGACAAGTTATTTTCTTTCCGTCTTTTCTCATATGATACCTTTCACATCAAACAACTTTGTTGTTCATATTTTAAAGTGAAGGGGTACAGAGGGAATGGGGTTGGCTGCTTGGGATAATCTCAAAACAGAAATAACAGTATGACAATGGCGACTAAAAGAGGGTATAAGAATCTTGGTACACTCTCATGTCATCTCCAGAAACGAATCTGCCCCTTTTTCTTAAGTACTTTGGCATTTCAATTGCTATTCTGTGACTCCATTCTAAAGGATCTATTGTAATACTAATGTCAAGATACCTTGGTAACCAATTAGAAATCCCTGTGTTGCTCTTACCTGTGCTTAGGTAAACACAGGGTTACTTCACAGGGCACAAACTATAGTGGAAGCTACTGCTACTACTGAATCTGACTTTTAAGATGAGAAAAATGTTGCAATAGTCTAATGAAATAGCTAGATATCCCAAAAGTAGTGGAATGTCTTATGTGGTGTTTGGCCACTAAGTTTGTGGTTATTTGTTTTCTCTTCAACAGCAGCAGGTGGTGAATCAGCTCAGGCTCCCAGTGCATTTAAACAGGCAAAGGACAAAGTCTCTGTGAGTAAAATGATGCCTTTTCTTGTTCTTCATTTAAAGTTATCTTAGGTATTATTGGTAGCATGTTAATAACTGTAGGTATATATAAGACTGTAGCTATTTACTCTAAATTGTCATTTAGAGGCCGGAGCGATAGCATAGCAGGTAGGGCATTATCCTTGCATGCAGCCGACCTGGGTTCGATTCCTGGATCCAATATGGTCCTCTGAGCACTGCTAGGAGTAGTTCCTGAGCGCAGAGCCAGGAGTAACCCCTAAGCATCGCCAGGTGTGACCCAAAAAAGCAAAAAAAAAAATTGTCATTTAAGTTGTTTTCACCCCAGAATGATTTTCAGTGGCATTTAAGCATGAAAATGTTTCTAGAGTGATTTGTGATTGTAGTTGATCAGAACTGAACTGGAATTTAGGCTTTCTTCCTCCTGAGCTATTTTATTAGTAATATAGAAATATACAAAATCAGGAGTTTATTCTGACAAAAATGAGGAAGCTCAATTCATTGCTTCCCATAGGATCAAATCAAACCATCATAATCAACATTGGATTATTTTATAATAAATTTCATGATTCATTATAATATAAATGTCACACATTTGCTATTAAATAAGTATGTGAGAAAATTAAAGAGTAGATAAGCAAATATAAGTGAAAATAAACTATAACTCCCCTTATCTAAAGACAGCTACAGTTACCATTTCAATATAAATAATTTTTCCACATATTTGTATTGTTTAAGAACAAAAAGTGGAAACTCATTATTTATAATGTAGTCAGTTCCATATCATTAGACATTGTTGTACATCATTTCATTTTCTATTTAACATTGCATTTTATTTGAAAGTACTAAACTTAATCTGTTCCTTAGTATTTGACATTCAAACTTTTAGTTTCTTTGGTTGGTTATTTTTATTTTTTTTATTGAATCACCATGAGATAGACCATTACACAGCTGTTCATGATTTGGGGTTTCAGTTACTCAATGTTCCAACACACATGCCTCTACCAGTATACATTTCATAGCACTAATGTCCACAGTTTCCTTCCCATCGACCTCCCCCCCCCACATTACCCCCCCACCCACCCTGTCTCTGAGACAGGTACTCTCTCTCTCTCTCTCTCTCTCTCTCTCTCTCTCTCTCTCTCTCTCTCTTACTTTGGTTTCTTTTAAAAATATCACTGTAGAAATAATTTTGGCTAAATCTATTAATTCACATGAATTTCTTTAAGATGCTAGTGAAATTGTTGCTGTTATAAAAAGGAATCCATGTTAAAGTTTGCAGGGGGAAAAAACTCCAGAAATGTTCTACTCACTTATATGTCTTCCATCTCTAGATAAGCATTCTCATGCTCAGGGGCTACAGGGATAGTGTAGGGGATAGGGCACTCGCCTTGCATGCGGCCAACACGTTTGATCCCTGGCATCCCATATGGTTCCCTAAACCCAGCCATGAGTAAGCTCTGATCACCACCAGATGTGAACTTCTACCCAGAAAAGAAATGCTCATGTTTATTATAATTAAAAAAAACTATGAAGTGTTTTTATCTTTTTTTTTTTTCCTTTTTGGGCCACACCTGGCAATGCTCAGGGGTTACTCCTGGCTCTGTATTCAGGAATTACTCTTGGCAGTGCTCGGGGACCTTATGGGATGTCAGGAATCGAACCCTGGTCAGCCGCATGCAAGGCAGATGCCCTCCCTCCGAACTATTGCTCCAGTCCCATCTTTTCTTATTTATGGGAATAAAATACCTTGTACTAACTTTGTTGTATTGATAATTAAATCCACATAAATATTTCATATCTATTCTTTTTGACATATTCACCATGCTTTTTAAACTTTAAAAAAAGCCAACATTAATAGTTTTGCTTTTTTCTGATCGAAAGAAATACGAACTAAAATACTACTAAGACTACTCATGAAATTACTTTTTTAAAAACATATATTTTGAATGACATTTTTAGCAGCTCATCAGTATTTGGTCTTAGCTGTACATATAATATGTCTTACATGTAATATGTAAATAATGTTTTGTTTAGTCTTCTGAAAACTAATGTAATTTTAGACTGCCATGTTTTTTTTTCTTTCTTTCTTTCTTTCTTTCTTTCTCTCGTTCATTCATTCATTCATTAAACCACCATGAGATACACAATTCAGTTACAAGGCTGTTCGGTGGTTGGGTTTCAGCCATACAATGTTGCATCACCATCCCTCCACCAGTGCACATTTCTCATGGCACCACCAATGTCTCCAGTTTCCCTCCTGCCCACCTCCAACCTGCTTCTATTAGACTGCCATATTTTTATTGGTACAAACAGTAATTGATTTATAAATGATCCAGGTATAATTTTGAAAAGAAGGGATTCTGTGTTGATAATTTTTAAATTACAATTTAAATGTTTCCCTATATAGTCCATATATACATATATGCAAATAAAAAGATTATTTGGTTGCTGTGGTAAGTATTAAGCTTAATTTTGAGAACACTGTAATTTTGTGATTTATAAATCTTTACTTTCTGTTTCTGACAGAATTATTGAGTTGTGGAGGTGACAAGCAGAGCTATGAAACAGACTGGGTCCCTGTCTGGAACATTTATTTTCTCTATTATGTTTTTATAAGAGTAAAAATGTCTGCACAGTGTATTGTGAAAATTAAATACTATAATATGTAAAACAGTATATGTCCAAACATAGGATTTATTCGATTCACAGTTATTTTTGCTATTATTGTAATAACTGCCATTATTATTATTGCTAGTATTTTAGAGATTCAAGTCTTTAGAAACAGATTTTAAAAAAAATTTTAAAAAATTTTAAAAAAAAAAAGAGATTAAAGAAGCTGGGGGCCGGAGCAATAATCCAGTGGGTAAGGCTTTGCCTTGCACGCAGCCGACCGGTTCGATCCCCGGCATCCCATATGGTCCCCAAGCATCGCCAGGAGTCATTCCTGAGCAAGGAACCAGGAATAACCCCTGAGCATTGCCAGGTATGACCCTAAAAGAAAAAAAAAAAAGCTGGAGATTTCTGCTTATAAGCAAAGTCTTTGAGTAGACATTGTTGAAAACCGTTTCAAGACTTTCCAAATTCCTTGATCTTTAAGGAAAATTAGATATTATTTTTCAATAGATATTAGCATTCAGTACTAACACTTAGGACAGGAGTTGTGTTCTTATTCTAACACAGGCTTTTTTCTTTTCTTTTTGAAAATAATGCGCGCATCTCATCATTTGAAGGAGATTAGACCACTTTATTCTTCATTCTGATTTTTTTCTCATTTTACTTTTTTTTCTTCCTTGTGACCTCATCCTCTTCTTGTACATTTTCTATAATCCACAGATGAGTTTTTATCTCCTCTTCCTTTGTAATTGATCTTTATTGTGACCCTGCCCTGTAATTCTTCATTACATTTGGTCTAGCTACTTGGGGATTTTTGTTTCTTTAGTTTAGTTTTTACATGGAACTAGTATTTTGTAAATGGGACCAATAAAATAAAATTGCTTTCTTTCTCTATATATCACCCTAGTGAAATTCTCTATTTTATGGGTTGCATTAATCAAAAAAATGACGTTGTCGGTGCAGTTTCACTTCCCTCTCAATATGCTGGGTCTGTAACATCAGAAGTGGTTGGGAGATCTGTCAACGCTTCGTCTATTTTGAAGTGGTAATAGATGTTAAGACAGGATTAAGTCTACCTTAGTACAATGGGTAAGAACTTGCATACTGTCAACTCAGGTTTGATTCCCAACACCACATCTTGTCCCCTGAGTACTACCAAGAGTAATTCCTGACCAAACAGGCAAAAAGTAAGCCCTGAGTTCTGTCGAGTATGGCCCAAGCAAAACAAAACAGAAAATCAGTTTCAACTACTTTTCCCTAACATCAATAATTGCATGAAGACAGAATCTCCATGACTTTGTCATACTTGTGTATTTTTTAGACCTTCCAAAGCCATTTATCTAACACCTCTACAACAGTCTCTGCAGTCATGATCGGTACCTAAAAACTAGAAGCTTCTATCTGATAGAATATAAATATGTTAGTGCTGACCTTTATTTTAAAACGTATCATACGTCATACAGACTGCATTCTATACACAAAAATGTTTTAAATTTTTTAGTATAACTTGTTCCTCAGTAATACTCTTACTTATAAAATAAACCTTAAATTCTGAAACCTTTTTTATTGTTTTATTTTTTTAATTTTTTATTATACCACCGTGACATATACAGTTACAAAAGTGTTCATGTTTGGGTTTCAGTCATACAGTGTTTCAGCACCCATCCCTCCACCAGTGCCCATTTCCCACCACCAATGTCCCCTGATCCCCCAGCCTGCATCTATGACAAGCAATTTCACCTCTCTCTCTCCCTCTCTCTCTCTCCTCCTCTCTCTTTCTTGCTCTCTCTCTCCCCTCCCCCTCCTTTCTGCTACACATTGTGGCTTGCAATACATATGGAGAGAGGTTATCATGTATATCCGTCTTTAAAAGACTTTTTGGTTTCTTTTGGTTTAGGAGCCGTTCCTGGAGGAACTCAGGTCTTTGTCCTGGCTTTGCACTCCAGGGTCGCTTATGCTGGTGCTCAGGGGGCCATATGGAGTGCCGAGGGTCAGACTCAGTTCAAAAACACCCAAAGCAAGCATCCTGTCTGCTGTCTGTCTCTCCATTCTCAATCAACATAATCTTAAAATGTATTTTTATTCTGTTATTATGTGATACTATTCCTTGTTCTGCAGTCCTTGAAATATTATTTTTAATGATTATGTGCCTTAAGGGCTACAATTATTTTCCAAAAGTAAACCCAATTATTATTTAGAAGAATATGTAGTTTAATATCTAACAGTATAATAATATTATAGGCCTACATATTATTCAGAGATCTCTTATATAAAATCTATAAGAAAATTTTATTCTGGGGCCAGAGTATGGCTCCAAGAACTGGAGTACAGATTCCACATGGGAGTTGTGGGTTAGATCCCCAGCACCACATGGTCCCTAGCACTACATCAGGACTAATTCTCAAGTAGCACGGGCTGTTACTCCCCAACAAGAATATTTTTCTCTGTATTCTCATGTTCTATGTATTCTTAAACTAATATCAGCTCTAGGAGGTTGTCCGTGAATAGATATAGAGGTGTCTTGTTCTTACGTAGTGTTCGTTCTATCATTAAATACCAGCTATAAGAGTTTGTCCGTGAATAGATACAGAGGTGTCTTGTTCTCACATAGAGTTCTGTCATTGATTATTATCTTCCATCATGTGATTTATTAAAAGTAGACATTTAATTTATTGCATGTTTAGACATTTTTTAATTTTTCTTTCATGTCATAGTTTGCTTTATTTTGTGCTTTTGTTTGTTTTCTTTCATGGCTAGAATTCTACCTTGTCAAAGATTCCTGCCTTACAGGGTAGCACAAAGTCCCCAAGATACAGCTCAGCCTGTGCTAGAGACGCTAAAAAGGCTACATTTTCTGACAGTTCTATAACACAGCCCACCTCAGCGGGCTCCACAGACCGTTTGCCATATTCAGAATCAGGGAACAAGGTAAGGCAGCAGGTCAACCAGAGGTGCAGAAAGGAATATATTTGGGAGGCTATAGGACACAGTCCTATAAGTGTATTATGAAACTAAAGACATAAAATTGTAAAGTGTGTTTAACATATAAAAAATAGACCTTAATTTTAAACAAAATGAATGAAACTTCATTACAAAGAGTCTAATCATTTAAACAATGGAAATGTCTTTTCACCCTTTCTTCATTATTAATATTAGATAACATAAATAAGCAATATATGTAATATCACTTATAACACTTTATATATAATTTAAATAATCTAATGATGATATATATTGTATAGCAAACCATTTGTTCTTTGCATTAGACATATTAGAATATAATACAATCTTTATTACCTGCCAACTTTGTAGACCTGAAAAATATTAAATCACTAAATCAGCTTCCATAGCTATAAAATTCACACATTTAAAACTTAATTCAGAAATAAATATGAAATGGTTAGGAGTTCATGTCACATAGTATCTGGCACATATTTGGCATCATTCTTAGGAATGTAATACATATTATTGCCTTTTGCCAGTAGCTTCTGAATAGTAAATAGCATATTATTAGATATTTTCAGTAAAATTATTAATTCACTGAAAATTGCTTAAATAAAATCAACTTTGCCTGTTTATAAAGTTAGAACTTTGCACTTATTAACTCTAACGCCAAATCACTGTGTTTTTATCAGGCTCCTAGGCAATGTAAATTCTGAGTCTAGAAGTAGAAATGCATATATGAAACTCAGTAGTGCATATTAAAAGAAGTTCATGTATCAGCATAGGATGGAAAAGTAACCAGAATAATGCAATCATTTTGTATAAGTCAAGATTCACAGGAACCTTTTTGCTTTTACTAACTAGGACGGAATAACCAAGAGTCCAGAAAAGCGCTCTGCTCTACCAAGACCCTCCTCCATTCTTCCTCCTCGCAGAGGTGTATCCGGAGACAGAGAGGAGAATTCCTTCTCTCTCAACAGCTCTATTTCTTCAGCACGGCGGACCACCAGTAGGTTTACTTTGGTTTGGTTTCTTTCTAAAATCATTTGAGTTCCTTAAGTGCAACTTGGGTGAGGTAATTATGTACCTGTAGTTTGGAATTTTCAAATTAAATATGCAATAGAGCCAGAGATAGGACAGTCACTTGCCCTGCATACAGCTAGACTGATCCTAGTCTCTGGACCACATATATGGTCTCCAAGCAATGCCAGAGGTCACTCCTGAGCAAGGAGTCAGGAATAACCCCTGAACACCATTGGATGTGACCTCCCTACCCCAAAACATACACACATACAAACATACACGCACACATGTTATATTTTTACCAAAGCTATCAGAAAAGATCAGACTATTGATTCAAGCTGCTATTTAAATCAATATAATTAAGGCAAAAATGAGTGCATACTAATTTATTATTTATTAAATAATTCTATTTTTTTCTGGAGTTACCAAAGCCACAGAAATCATCTGCCTCCGAATCGTGAGTAAAATGATGGATTTCTCATGGTATAGATACATTGTATCTTTTATTGGGTCAGAACCATACATAGCCCAGTCAATGAAGTTCCTTTCTGAGAACTACTTTATCTTTTTACAAATTTTCTGGGTCCTTGAGATTCTTAAACTGTACCTTTGCATAAGGACAATGTTAACATAGAAGAGAGGTCTCATTAGAATGAACCTTGGCTCAAATAGATTAAGCTGTGAGTGGGCAAAACACCAAAGCTCCCAGATTAGCTAAATCTGTCATCCAATAATTTCCAACTATCATTGTCATAGTGGTCCCTTCTCTATCCTAATTGCACTCCCTCTCACGCTTGGTGCTTCTTATCATGGCTGCTTTCAGGCCATCAAAAAGTGTATCTTTGGGGCCAGAGATAGGAAAGCAGATAAAACTCTTGCTTTGTTTTTGACTGACCCAGAGTTGATCCCCAGCAACCTGTATGGTACCCGCACGGCAGAGCCTGGCAAGCTACCCATGTCGTATTTGATATGCCAGATACCAGTAACAATTATAGACCTCATTCCCATGACCTGATGGAATGGTTTGAGGCTCTTTATGTTCCTGGAGCAAGCAGGTGCCGTTGGCTCTACTTGCATGAGACAGGTCATATGGAGATGTTACTGGTGCCTGCTCGAGCAAATCGATGATGAATGGGAAGACAGTGATACCGTGATTTTTTTTCTGGCCTTGCTATTAAATAATTCTAAACGGACTTTTTTTCAGAATGTATTACCGCTTTTCTTTCAACTGTAAAGTTAAAAGGAAAAAAAGGAAGTAAATAATAGAGAAAATGATCATTTGATCAGTTGACATGCCGTTACTCATTGATTTGCTCTAGCAGGCACCAGTAACATTTCCATTTGAACCTATCATGTGCCAGTATAGCCCAGTGGCATCTGGTTGCTTCAGGAATCTGAAGAGCCTCAAACCGTTCATTCAGGCTCTTGACAAAGAAGTCTAACCATCTTGTAGGTGGGTGGCCACATGAGAAAATGATAGTTTAAAAAATCGATATTATTTCAAGTTCTTAAATCCAGTTGGGAAGTCAACATTAAAAAGTCAGAATTCTATTTACTGTAAATGTACATTCCAATGGGATGGTAAATAGAGAGAATATGCTATACAATAACTTTCTTTCTAATGATTACTCTTACTGAACTGGTTGACAGTAACAACAGTTTATATCATAACCTAAAGTATTCTAGTCTCTTTCCATACGCCCTGTGTATACTATCAAGTAAAACATGGCTGTAAATTATTTTCATATATATATATAAATATTTATATAAATATATATATAAATATATATAAATATATATTTATAAATATATATTGATAAATCAGAATTTGCTGCTGTGGCAGAGCTGATTAGCAGCTTTCACACATATCACCCAGCGAAACAACAACTAAAGCCCAGGTTTTTTTAATTTTTTTATTATACCACCATGAGATATACAGTTACAAAAGTGTTCATATTTGGGTTTCAGTCATACAGTGTTCCAGCACCCATCCCTCCACCAGTGCCCATTTCCCTCCACCAATGTCTCATGATTTTGTCCCCTCCCCAGCCTGCGTCTATGGCAGACAATTTTCACTTCTCTCTCTCTGTCTCTCTCCCTTTTCTTACACATTGTGGCTTGTATCACTGTCTTTCCGTTCATCATCGATTTGCTCGAGCAGGCCCCAGTAACATCTCCATATGTCCTGTCTCATGCTAGTACATTTAGAGGTTATCATGCCTTTTGCCTACTTTCAATGCATAGTTCTACACTGGTATTATCATTTACCATAATTATTAGTACACTGTCAGCCCCTCGAGGTGTTGCAGGTGTGGCTGCAGTGCCCAGTTGTATTGGCAGGTGGCAGACAGAAGACAGGCTTGTCTACAACCAGGACTCTACCCCGTGGGCCCTGGATGGTTGATAGTCTGACATAGAAAAAACCGGGCCCCCTGGGATAAACCCACAGCCAAGGCAGAGCCTGGCAAGCTACCCATGGTGTATTCAATATGCCAAAAACAGTAACAATAATGGATCTCATTCCCAACGAATGGAGAAGTTACTGGCGCCCGCCCAAGCAAATATATGAACAAATGGGAATACAAGTAATACAAGTGATACAAGTGATATTTATCAAAAGAATATATCTGCCACTTATTAAGCATATATAGAGATATAAAACTCATTACCACTCAGCTTTATTATATTCTTAACAGTTACTAATGAATGAAATCATTAAATGTACAGGAAAAACAGACCTTTTAGTGAAGCTAACTTTTCCGGTGTTAAACAGCTTTTAAATAGCTGAAATTTGTTTACAGCCCACTGATAATATTATGATCTACCCTTTTAACATTTTCTACACTTACTTGGAAGAAATTATACTAAAGAGTTGGTCTATAAAATCACTTGGATATTAGGGTTTGTCATTGAAAAATGGTTTTAGAGCCGGAGCAATAGCCCACCGGGTAGGGTGTTTGCCTTGCACGGGGCCGGCCCATGCCGGCCCGGGTTCGGTCCCCGGTATCCTATATGGTCCCCCGAGCACCGCCAGGAGTAATTCCTGAGTGCAGAACCAGGAGAAACCCCTGGATATTGCCGGGTGTGACCCAAAAAAGCAAAAAAAAAAAAAAAAAAGAAAGAAAGAAAAATGGTTTTTAAATGGTGGAAATGTACATTCAAATCTCATTGTCATCTACATTCTAACTCATGTTCTAATTGATTTCATCACTTTATAAATATTTAATAATTGACTTTTGTGACTGTATTCTATGTGACTGTATAAGTGTGATATAAAACAGGAGGGCAAGGGTTCCTATAACATCATTATTATAGTTAGAGCAGTAGTTTCATAAAGTATCAACACCTTTGAAATGTATTCCTATGACACTCAGAAATCACCAAAACTCTTCTTTATTTACCTTAGCAAAAATAAGTCAAAAGGATTTGTAAAGAAGTAGCTTTAAGACTTCAAATTTTCAAAGAGAA
Organism: Cryptotis parvus; assembly: GCA_021461705.1. Lineage (NCBI taxonomy): Eukaryota > Metazoa > Chordata > Mammalia > Eulipotyphla > Soricidae > Cryptotis > Cryptotis parvus. The sequence continues at coordinate 39,245 of JAJIBD010039000.1, read as the reverse complement.
AATATTTAACTCCAACTATTTGGAGATAGAATTGGGTGTTAGCTTTCCCTGTAGAGGGTTGAGTCTAAACAAGAGCATTGAGTGGTCCTCTGCAGTACACCTCGAACTATGCAGTTATCTGTTGCGGTTGACTCAAAATGGCATTTTCTCTGTGAATCAACATTTTTGAACCACTATGTTTTGCCTCTTAAAGTTTATCTGTATATAAAATGCCTTTAGTGTTATGAACCAGTGCTGTTTTGACCAGAATATGCATTCATAATCATGTTGCATTGTATTCTTTGGCAATGAACATAATTGCAACTCTGATTATCAAAAGACTATTATTTATTTGATCAACAGAGCAATAATTAAAAGATATAAGAACAGTTTAAAAATGCAAACAATTTTCCTGCTCTCACTCACCTAACATCCTTTCACTATTCATGGGAAATGTCCCTCCCTTTTCCCTTTTTGAAAAGATTTTAAAGAAATAATGTTAAATTGTTAGTTACTTTAACTCAGAAAGAAAGGAGTAATGTTGTCCTTGAGGAGATGACAAGATAAATAGTTCAAAGGGACAGCAAGCATGAGACTCTAAATTTCTGGTACGACATGGTCCATTCTCAGCACTATCAGGTGTAGGCCTAGTTACCATCCATCATTGCCAGGATGACCCTGCCATAGTATCCCTTCACACCACAATCTAAGTCTATACCACTCAGCTAAACATCCTGGGGAGGCTCAACTTATAAATTCCTTTGAAATTGTTTCAATGTCTTTTATATAATCTCAATTCAGAAAATTTGGAAAGCATCACAATTTGTCATTTGTAAAACTAAGCATACATAATTTATTACCATCAAACTAGATCTAACTCATTTTCCATGATAGATATTGGCTGCATCTTAACTTAAAATGTGAAATTTATTTTACTTTATGACTCATTCTCTACCCTGGATATTGTCTTACATCTAAATCTAGACGTGCGTACTCTTGGCTGAGATGTGAACTCTTTGGCATATGTCTTTCTGTCATTTTCTCCCTGTGCATTTCCTCTAAGTATATATTTTTTATTTTATTTCACTAAAAATAGTAATAAAAATAATTTACTAAGTAATGATGTTAAGAAGGTGAATACTCTGGTTTTTCCTCATTTCCCAGAAAATGCAAATTCTTACCCTTTACTTGTTTGAAGCTTAACACCATTCTTTAGGAATATGGTTATAAAAATTGAAGTTTTAACTATTTCAGTCAGAAATTCTTTTGCATGTTTAGAATATTACCTCTGTTCAGTTTCTATAAGGTTAAAAAAATAAAATGATTCATTTTTTTTACAAATTCTGAATCCAATTCATGTCATGAAAAAATAAAAATCTTGGTGAGCTTGTCCCATGGAGTATTCGGCCAAAGGCTTCTGAAGAAAAATTTTTAGGACAAAGTAGCTAACTCAAATCTACAACCAAAATTTTTGTCCATAAGCCAATTGTATAACAAGAGGAAGTGCAAGAAGACAAGATGGTGGTTATTAACTCATGTTGGTTTTAAGATATCATTTTTGTGTAAAAATCACAAGTGCACATTAACTTATCACGTTAGCCTTTCATGTCCCATTGCATATTGTCAGTTTCAGTTGAAGAGTCAATGTATGCTTTGTACCTATGAACAAAACATATTGTTTTAACCTACGTTTAAAGGTTTTTTTTAAAAAAAGGGACACAAGATATCTTCCATTTTATATGTGAAAATTATTTACTGAAAGGGGAAATAAATGTTCTCTGTTTCTCCGGGAGGCTGAACTGAACCTAGACCAATGGGTAGAAACATGTTGTCTGTAAATTACAAAACTTTAAAAAGCTCTTTGGCACTAACTTTGAAAATGTTTAAGCAAAGATGCCTTCAACTTTAAGAAATCATTTTCTGCAGTGGTGCAGTTACATTAGATGACTATAGTTCTATTTACTTTGTGATTTTAAAATCAATTAACAGTTATGTTATAAAACATGCATCTCCAGCAGTATAAAATAAAATCTTGCTTTTCTAATGAAATAGTAAAAAGGGCAAGAATTTGTATTAAAAATATAAACAATGTATGTGTTCAATATTGAAATTGACATATTAAAAACATTTTGAGGTTAACGGAGAATTAAATAGTACACTGAATGTATCCTGGCTTAGAATTTAGTGTTATCTGAGCAAATGATCCCAGTGTATTCATTTTAATTCACTTTATCACTTGTCTAATTGTCGTTCATTGAGTTGCTCAAGCAGCACCAGTAATATCTCCATACTTTCTGTTGCGGGGTAGTGTAGCCCAAGGGCATCTTGCACCAGGAACATGAAGAGCCTCAAACCATTCATTCAGGTCATGGAAATGAGTTCTATAATTTTTATTGGTTTTTGACATATCAAATACGACGTGGTAGCTTGCCAGGCTCTGCTGTGTGGGTCATTTTTTTAATTAGAAATAATAAAATATTCTTGTAATTATCATGTTGACTTGGTTATCAAATATTTATTATACACTGATATGGTTTAAAATGTATAACGTTGTATTCTTGTAACTTTTTTTCCCCCAAAACATAAGCTGACACTGTGAAGCCGGTAGGATCATGGCATATTGGTGGCAGGGGTGTGCAGTAATTTTGTGCAGCAATAGCAGAAACTTGTTAATACTCCTATTGCCTAAACTATAATTCAAAAATTAAAAATGCATTAAAAGCATAGCAAAATGTTATAAAACATGAACATCATAAGTGTTATAAATCATATTATTTTAAACACTTTAGAATTGAATATATTATAAGCTCTAAAAATCGATGGGAAGAGAGATATCTTGTGGCACTTTCTGATGCTGTGGTTTTGCTTTTACTTTTTTGTTAATACAGGGTCAGAGCCCATTCGTAGAGCTGGAAAGAGTGGTACTTCTACACCCACCACCCCTGGCTCAACCGCCATCACCCCAGGCACCCCACCAAGCTATTCTTCCACGCACTCCAGGCACTCCTGGAACCCCTAGTTATCCCAGGACCCCTCATACACCAGGAACTCCCAAGTCTGCCATCCTGGTGCCCAGTGAGAAGAAAGTAGCTATCATTCGCACTCCTCCGAAATCTCCTGCCACTCCTAAGCAGCTTCGGCTTATTAACCAACCACTGCCAGACCTGAAGAATGTCAAGTCCAAAATTGGATCAACAGATAATATCAAATACCAGCCTAAAGGGGGGCAGGTAAGAATTACATGAACACATATTTGCTGCCAGGTGTAAAATTCTATTCATTTTTGTGTTTATTTTCATATATGTTTAAAAGTAGAGTGAATATTTATATACATTTATTTCAGATTAGATTCATTCTCTTTTACCGAGTCCCGTAACCTTAAATGTGTTAACTGTGAATCTATTTTCTAACATTAATACTTAAAATATTTTTCTTCTTGAAATCACAGGAAATATGAATTCTTTTCAAGATATTTTATTGAAAAATATAATAATTTATAATGTGATAAATTTTTAATAAATTAACAGAATGCTAGATAATGATAGAAAAGCAAAAGAATGACAGCAAAACAATAAATGGTTTTAATTTCAGCCTTTTGAAGTCATTATTTATACCAATGTGAAAAATGTGAATTGGATTCTGCTGTCTTTATGCTTCTTTATCATATCTGGTTGTGAATATTTCTAATTTTAATTGACTACTTAGAAATTAACAAATTTTATATAAAGATGGCTGAATTGAACTGAACATCACTCTGCCCCAGAGATTATGGTAATTAAAGGCTAGTAAAGACACAGGACTTAAAAATTATGAAAGAACAGAAATAGTCTCAAAACCACAGTTTCATTGATTTAAAAAAAAAAACAAGTGTCAACCTGCTGCAGAATAACTTATCATTCTCCACTCAGATGACTTGGAATGAATTCCTAATAGTTGAGTTATGAACTGATTTTTGTTAAAGAAACTGGAAATGTTTCCTCGCCAGAATAAGAAACAGATGGGGAAATATATTTACATTCTATTTTGTGATAGATGCTATCATTACATTAAAACTGAGGGGAAATGACTTGGAAAATTGAGAGGCATTGCAGTTGAAGTGTGTGTGGAAAAATATATCACAGAATTTTAACACTATCCCTTAACATTTTATTTATGTAAGAGTGCTAATATAGGTTATAAAGAGATGTCTTATTCTGTTTGTGCAAACTGGTTGCTTAACAGGACTGTTTCTTTCTAATTTATAGAGTTATTTAGAAAAAAAATTGTATTAAAGCTCTTTAGAAATGAAACATCAGGATGATATATTAAATGCCTTTGCTGTATAATAAAGATTCTAGAAATTAGGCAGAATTAAGGTCACAGGAATGTAGTTATCCATGGTAACTTGTTTACCTAGGATAGTTGCCCACTCAGGGTCATTGAAGGAAATAGGAAAATTGCCATACTTTCTATAGGAGAAGTTTGGTGTCAGAGATGGTTTGTCTATAGGCATTGATGCAGTCACATTGTTCTTTGGGGAGAGAATTCCCAAGCCTTTTTGGGGAAGGTTGCATGCAGTCACAAGGTTGTGGATTCAGTGCTAGGGTCTGAGGGCTCTATGCTAGGGTCTGAGGACCTGCCTTGCAAGGCTCCACCCAGGCCGCCCCCTGTGGTACCTAGGGGTTCCATTGATCTTATTAAAAGATGTAAATAATGTTGTACATATAACTTTAATTCCATCTGTTTAACATAGACTTTCTTGTCATAAAATATGAACTGGTTAAAATGAAGAAAAAAAAGTAAGCCTTATTACGTTGTTTTTTAAAATGTGTACTGTCATAAGAATTAGAAGGGAAGTGGTGTAAGGAGAGATGTAGCTATCTTGGAGTTTTAACTATGCATGTTGGCAAGGCTTATCATTTTCCCGTAATTTGAACACTGTGTGTGTTGTGTTTATAGCTCTTATCTCTTCTGTTACATTCTAGTTTTCTATTTCAGCTCAGCATAGTTTCAGTTCAATAAGCCAAATCAATGACTAATGGAATTATTAAACCTAAAGATATGAGGGCATTTACAGAAAGCAGTAATGTCAGTGTTTTTAGCTTATAACTACATTCATTCAACAATAGGAGCATTTTTTTTTAATTCTAGATTTGCTCAGTCACTAATAGTAAATTTGGTTACTTTAGTTCAAGGTGTCACTTGATCGGACAGGTAGCGTGTGAAGAACTGAGCTAGTGTATTGATGAGTACCAACGGCAGATTCTTCAGGTGTTCGGGTCTGACTTTGTCTGGGCCTGGTGCTATTCCCTTCTTTATTGATGAAATGGCATGTCGGATTTCAGAAGGGAGAACGTTGGGAATGATATATCCATCCTGTGGAATTTGGTATGTGGGCAGGTGGGCGTGGCTATCAAAGAGATCTGAGTAGAAGTCATGGATAATCTTCTCCGTTGCCTTTCTGGAAGATGTGATAGATCCATCAGGGCATCGGAGGGCAGTCATCTTGGTCTTATAGATGGTGAAGGACAGGCGACTCTTTGACTCCACCTTTCTCCCTGCATTAACATATGCCTCAGAGACCTGGGCCCTACGAAAGCAGGATGAGAATGCTATTCGGGTCTCCCAGAGAGGAATTGAAAGAGCTATGCTTGGAATATCACACCTCACTCAAGTGAGAGAAGGAATCGGAGTTATGACCTCAGTCGCTATTCCAAAAACAGGGACGCTGTCTCGTTTGCCAAGGCATCGAAAATCAGATGGGCTGGACATGTAATGCGATTTGGAGACGACCGCTGGACTAGAGCCATTACCGACTGGATCCCACAGGATGTCAAAAGATCAGATGGCCGCCCACCTACAAGATGGTCAGACTTCCTTGTCAAGACCCTGAAGGAACAGCTTGAGGCTCTTCTTATTCCTGAAGCAACCAGATGCCATTGGGCTACATTGGCACGTGATAGGGTCCAATGGAAATATTACTGGTGCCTGCTCAAGCAAATCGATGAATAATGGGATTCAAGTGATCAAGTGATGATAGTTGATAGATGATAGTTGATAGATGATAGGAATCAAGTCATCATCACTTGATCACTTGAATCCATTATTCATCGATTTGCTCCGAGCGGGCACCAGTGACATTTCCATTAAACCCTATCACGTGCCAATGTAGCCCAATGGCATCTGGTTGCTTCAGGAATACGAAGAGCCTCAAACCATTCCTTCAGGGTCTTGACAAGGAAGTCTGACCATCTTGTAGGTAGGCGGCCACATGATCTTTTGACATCCTGTGGGATCCAGTCGTAACGGCTCTAGTCGCAGCGTTATCTCCAAATCGCATTACATGTCCAACCCATCTATCTGATTTCCGACTTACACCTTATGTTCAAGGCATAAGTAAGACTATTAGTAGAATTCGATTTAATTGGAAATTCAGTGTAGTCTCGTCTTCATTCTATAACTAAATATAAATTTTAGAAATATGGTATTAGCTTTTTAATAGCAACTCATCTCACTTAAACCAAAGTAGGAAAATAATTTCTCTAAATACCTGGCATTAAAAATGAAGGCAGCAGCTTAATAAATGGTACTTTTTATCTTTGGTATCTGTGTATTAAGGGTGGGGGTAGTAACTTTGGTTTTTATGAATCATTCCCTCCTGTTTTGGCTTGAATTTTTTTCTTTTCTCAATCAGACTGTGACCATCAGAAATCAAAGCAGGGACCCAAGTGATAGCAGGGGGTTGGGCAGTTGCCTTATGTACAGCCTACCCGAATCCATCCCTGGCATGTCAGACCTTCCCCCAAGAGCTGCCAGGAGTGATCCCTGAGGGGCAGAGCTAGGAGAAACCCCTTGAGCACTGCTGGGTCTGCCATTCCCCATCCCCCAGAAAAGATATATAGTTTTTATACCCTTGAGATTACTGAAGATTACTTATGAGGTGATTCCATAAGTTAGTTTTCGTTTACAGGTCGTTGGATAGTGTGAATGGGTAAATTGTGAACTCTGTAAGGCTGTGTCTGTGGATTTGATTGATTGCCTTGTGCCTGTTTTTCTGCTTCATTCATGGAGCAGTCAGTCATCTTCTAGACCAATTGGGCTAAGGATGGGGGAATCCTTAGCCCAACTTTAAGCAAGTCACTCTTATTCAAAGAAAGGGGCAAACTTTCATTTAAGAAATCATGTAAAATGTTGTCAGCCTATTACTTTTCATGTCAGTGTTGCTCTAGCGTCTTTTTCAAAATTTATTTAGGTAAATTGATTAGAATAAAACCTATGAAGTAGGTCTTTTTATTTCAGAATTATGAAATCTTACTTCTCTCAATTCACTGTGAATTCATTGAACTAAAGAATGTTAGAGGTTATAAATTCCCACCACCTTCTCAGCCTACACATTTCATAGTGAGAAACTAAAGATCTCAAATTGCCCACATAGTACATTTATACTTCTTTCATTTGCTGAGCTCTACAGTGAGAGTGTGTCTGTACATGTTTTGCAGTGCTGGGTACTGAGCTCAATGGCTCACACAGGTGAGGCAAGTACTCTACTGCTTCGTCATCTTCTTGGTGTACATTGTCTAATTTTGTATGTAATGAAAAGCACAATAGGTTTGCTTGTTAGTTTCGAATTTTAATATTTAAAACCTCTAAATAGCACTGGTAATGTGCACTACCCTTTGAGTTTGAATCATTTGTTTTGGAAGTCATGATAAATTGTCAGTTGATGTAATGTTAATGCCAAACAGATTCATGCAAACTGAATTTGGAATTGCCATTTATGCCACAGATGAATCAGATTTAACATTTGGCTTTTGATCACTTGGTAGTGAGTCACTTGATTGGTGCTCTAATGCTACCAAAATTAAACTGTGTAAGTGAAATATAAGCCTCAGTTTATCCCTCAAAAAGTAGGAAAGTGACAGTAATTATTTAATTGTAAAAATAATTAGATCCTGTTCGAACGATAATACAATGGGTAGGGCATTTGTCTTGAGCACAGCCCACCCAGGTTCGATCCCCAGCATCCCAAGCACCCCCAAGAATAACTTGTGAATGCAGAGTCAGGAGAAACTCTTTAGCATCACCAGGTGTGACCAAAAAGCTAAAAAAAAATGGTATTTTTTACATTTTATTTTATTTTATTTTAAGTATTTTATTATACCACCGTGAGATATACAATTAAAAAGTTCATATTTGGGTTTTGGTCATACAGTGTTCTAGCGCCCCGTCCCTCCACCAGTGCCCATCTCCCACCACCAACGTCCCCGGTTCCCTCCCCCCCCTTCCCCAGCCCACCTCCATGGCAGGTTCTTTATTTCTTTCCCTTTCTCTCTCTTTCTCTTAAAAAAATGTTTTTAATTTAAAAAATAGATCCTTGTGGAGAATAATTTAATGTACTATATTTAAGAATTATAGAGAAAAAATTATTCGTTTTTACAATAATTCATGAAACAATATGTGAAAAAAACAGCCATTTTTCTGTTCAGACCTTAGAACCATATTTCTACATCTGTAGTTTCTATGATAAAGTATAACTATACTTACTGTTAGGTAGAATCTTTCATTTTCCTTGTTTTTCAAATTGGGAGTTTTATTTTGCTCTAAAGAGTGACCCAATTGTCATTGTCTTCTAAATTCAGATTTTGACAAGAGACACTTCCCTTGGGCTACCAATGACAAGTGTCAATGATGTTTTCCTGTTGGGGACAAACTATCTTGTTAAAATTAGGCAGCCAAAGTGATTTAAATTGTATCTAGTTAAATATATGATCCTATATCCTCCATATTTTTTTGTTCTTTCTGCAGAAACCAAGATTTGTAATACCACTGTTGGATACCTAGGATTATATATCTTGGAAACGTTTTTTTTGCTTTTAAAAATATTGAGAACACATGTTTTTTTAGCTTTTGGGCAGGGAGTTCGGGAGGAATAGTAATAGCCAAAGTAAAATTAAAATAACAAAAATAAATCTTTCTTTTCTATGTTGACATTGTTATCTACCCTTCAAATTATGCACAATTCAAGACACATGAAAAACATCATGAGAGTTTGCTAATTTCACTATATCAGAGTTACATACGTATGGACTTGTTGTCTTCTTGAATATTAGTATTAAGTTTCCTGGAAATAAAAGTACAGGACCTAGCTTCAAACGTTCTGGACCCAACTAAGGTCTGAACAGCCTCTACATGGCCTAGTACCAGTCAGTTAAACCAAGTATGATTGAGAACCTTACCTCTAACATTTAGCTACATTTAACATTGTGAACTATACCTGTAAAGTGTGGTCCAATAAAACTGTGAAGTGGATAGGTGATGTCTCTATACTGTCTCTATACTATACAGATAGATGAGGTTATGAGAGCACTGGTAAGCCCCACAGGATCACACTGAACTCTGTTATAGACCTTTGATAAAATAAACCTAAACCCGCCCTTGCCCACACTATAAAAGTTTCCTACTAATCAAGGTACATGTTTTTTTCCCTCTGTTGTTCTAATTGTCTCCAGATTAAACCTGCCTACAACTAAGGGACCTAATATCCATTTAACCCTAATATCTACTTGGCCCTTGGGAGGACAGGGGAATAGGGCTTCATTTTATAATGTAGATCTACTCTTCAGTTCCAGTCTTTAGTTTTTCCTCTTAAATAATTATGCAAGAGAATCTGGAAGCTTTTTGGTATGACCCATTCTGGTTTCCTTTGACTTACTTACTAAATGGAGAATGCAGTGAAGTTACCTCCAATTCCTTTTAGGTTAGGATTTTAAACAAGAAGATTGATTTTAGCAAGGTTGAGTCCAGATGTGGTTCCAAGGATAACATCAAACATTCTGCTGGGGCGGAAATGTAAGTAGAAACTGTTCTGACTGTGTGGAGCCACCGGCAGAGCCTGTGCCCTCTCCTGCCTCGCTGCCAACACACTTTCCTGCTTCTTACTGCTCTGCCTAGCACCCTGGTTTGGGGACTTTTCAGCTCCATACTTTTGGTGAAAGTCTTCCCATCTTTTCTTATATAATGATCGTTGAATTTCTTGCTTGCAGTAGGGGAAGAAAAATTTTAATGGATACCCCATGATTTGTAGGGTAATGGCAGACCCACATATCTTTCAGAGATGCACTGTCTGCGGGCCTTTGGCTTCAACGTACTTCCTCATGTGGTCTTGAAAATGGTAACAAAACTCTCTGAGCACACAAATCCCTAGCTCCATTTTAATTATTTTTGAAGCAAAGACTGATGCACTTGAAAGCATCCAAAGTAGTCCATTATTCATGAGCAGTAGGATATCAGTTGTAATAACACAAAACTGGTGAAGCAAAGATCATCTATAATTCAGAGGAAAGGATTCCAGTCCCGGGATACACTTTGTCTTGATGAGATTTTTTCTTGTCTTTTGTATTGAGTGAAAGTAATATCCTCTGAGAATAAGAAACAGATTAAATCCATGTTTCCTAGTAACTGAGGCAGAGTTGAGACAACCTCAAACTCAAGTGAGCATGGTTCTTCATAAATTATGAATGCTTAAAACTGTCAACAATGCTATCCATTCTGTCAGGTCTCTTGCCCAGTGTTAGGCTTCAGTCACCTGTAGATCAAGTGATTTATCTTGATCTTGATACTTGCATTTCAAGAGTATCAAGTACAAAATAATCGTCTTCTAATAACTCTTGACTCCTTGCTCTTCAACTGGGCAACAAAAGGTGATGAAAGCTTTTGCCAGCAGCTATCACCTTATGCTAAAAGTACCTCCACCACTGGAAGGAACTAAAGGGACAGGACAGCAAATAGGCTGCTTTCCTTGCACACTGCCCACCCAGGTGCATTACCCAGCATCCCTCAGTGCAGAGCCACTGAACATTGCTGAGTGCAGCTCATAAACTAATAAAATAAAATAAAATTAGGTCCATCAGGGTTGAAAAGATCCTGTTCGTGGACACCTTATAAAATTTTTCAGGATTCCATCAGGGAGGAACACTGAGTCAGTGTTTATAACAATATGATTGGACTAAAGAGTTCCTGCGGGATTAAGGCTCTTGCCCTGCATGCAGCTAACCCAGGGTCATTTTCTGGCTTCACGTATGGTCCAGAAGTGGCCCCTGAGTGCGTCCATGTGTATTCCTGTAATCAGAAAGACAGTAGAGGGCCGAACAATAATCCAGCAAGTAGGACATTTGCCTTGCACGTGGCCGGCCCATGCCGGCCTGGGTTAGATCCCCGGCATCCCATATGGTCCCCGAGCACTGCTAGGAGTGATTCCTGAGTGCAGAGCCAGGAGTAACCCCTGAGCATCGCCGGGTATGACCCAAAAGCCAAAAAAAAAAAATACAGTAGATTACACCAACACTTTGTTCTTTCCCTGTGCCATCATCTCTAAAAGACATACCATATATATCCTCACAGAAAGAGTCTTAGTCCTGGTAAATAACATAAGGATATTAGAAGGTAGCATGACATACCTCAGTTTCAGATCTTATGGTCAAAATACCTAAGGGCAAAAGATAAGATAACTAATGTTCTTAACTCAGGAGACTGCAACTTCAAAAAAGAATAGTCTTAAATTTTTCCTGCAATGGAGAATAACTTGCTCATTTAGGAACCTGGCAAACATGCGGGTATCTGCACAATATCTCAGTAATTCCCATGTGCTTATGATGCGAGTGGACAATGAACATCACTTGGAGAAGTAGTATTTCAGATATTTGGGGAGTACTTAATTTTAATAAGTAAAAAACAGATTTAAAAGTATTTTATGTTTCAGTTGCTAGTGAAATTCTTTTTAGTTAGATGACAATAATATTTTAGAGCATGTATTTAGCACTTGATTGTATCTAAAAGCAATATGAGTCTTTTATCTCTGAACAAATTTAATCATGTTATGTAAAAGAAATTTGAAAGAATAATTTATCTCTTCACTCTTTGCTTATGACAAGGTTTAACATGGTATGCTTCAACTCTGAGTAGAAGCTTCTCTTATTAATGCAGATTTTCCTACCCATTGTGGCATGATCTTTTCTACTAACAAAATCTTTTGTCGTAGCATTATCTTTACCTTGGGTTCTTCTTTCATTCCAAATGTCTGGGAAAACATATGAGAGATTATGTTTCCCTGTGTGAACGTATGTGTTTCAGTGTGAACAATAGATCCATTGTGGTGTTTTAAGTGGATACATGGTTTTGGATTTTATATATGTTTGTGGAAGATTATCCATGTCTGACTATTTTAACCACATTTCATATGGTTCACACAGGTACAGATTGTTACCAAGAAGATAGATCTAAGCCATGTGACTTCCAAATGTGGCTCTTTGAAGAATATCCGCCACAGGCCAGGTAGAGAATTTTTTTTTCATAGTGTAAAAAAAATTATATTGGATTTTAGAAAGGAAGCAGATTGTTGAAAATATTTTTTAAATCCTAATAATTCATGCATGTATTATACAAAGTTAGGTTAGAAGTTTCAAGGCATCATACTCTGGACAGGTGATCCAAGTTACCACAAAGTGGCCACATACCATACAATCAGTTTAAATTCCAAACAATTTGTAAAAGGAATTTGTCACCATGTACTAAAAATACTAATGGAGTGCAATAGATAGATAGGTACAGATATATCTGCATATTGTTTAGATACAGCATTGGGTATTCATAATCATGTGGTACAGAAACTGTGTTTCCTAAGGTTTTTCATGAGCTTGGTTTTCTATATTTATGCGTAAAAAAGAGTGTGCTTAAGCCAAGCTGAAGCAGTTTGATAAATTTTCCATATCCTTTAGCATGTTAATAAACTGTGGAATCCTCCTCAATAGAATGCAATGGTTGCCCAGTTTATTTGACCATAGACAATTGTGTTTTTCTACAATATATCATAGATTAGTATTCCACAGTAGAATTCATACTGGCAGAGAATTATTCTCTATTAAGTTTGAATCCTGCATGTTATGGGTTTTAGTTTCAGTATCACATGTTACATATATTTTCATTTGTAAATAAATAGAAAATTTATAATTTTCTTGAGACTATTTTGACACGATTTTTTATACCACTAAAGTATAGAAACACAGATGAAGCGATTGATTTTAGCAATCTAGTCTTGGCATCTTGTTTAAGTCAGGTAAGAGATGATCCCATTGCTCACTAACTCATATGTTATTCAGAAAAAATGAGTAAGACAGTTGTAAATCCAATAAGATCTCTGATCATACATTTGTTAAGAAGAATTTATAAGTTGGGAAATAAAGGTAGATAGGATAAGTTTCATAATTGGAAAGAAAATTGGAAACATGTTGAGAAATTAGCCTTCACAGGGCCAGAGCAATAGTCCAGCGGGTAGGGCGTTTGCCTTGCACGCGGCCAGCCCATACCGGCCCGGGTTCGATCCCCAGCATCCCATATGGTCCCCGAGCACCACCAGAAGTAATTCCTGAGCAAAGAGCCAGGAGAAACCCCTGAGCATCGCCGGATGTGACCCAAAAAAAAAAAAAAAGAAATTAGTCTTCACTTTGGCCAAGGATATTCATAAAGCGAGCCCGTGAGCTAGAAACCACATATATGGGTATATATTACTAGTTTCAGAACTATTCACTGGTATAAGGCTCTTTCATGAGGCAGCAGAGGCAAGGTCCTATAATGCATGCTTGCTGCCATATTCCCACCATATGAATGGTATCCTGCACAAAGTTGAGTACAGTGTCAACAGCATAAAGTATTCGATCACAGACCTGTTTTCTTCCAAACTACCAAAATAAATAAATAGCTTTGGTTTTGAGGGTTTTGTTTTTGTTTTGGTCTATTGTATCACACCTGGCAGTGCTCAGGGCTTATTTTTACTCTGACTCTGTGCTCAGGGATAACTTCTGATGCTGCTCAGGGGACCATATGTGGTGCTGGGAATTGAAGCAAGGCAAGCACCTGAACCTCTGCCCTCTCTCCTCCGCCTTATATTGTTTAATTCAGACAGTATTTTAAGTATGTCTTTGGTCAAATTCACTTAGTCTGAAGAAAAGACTGTTATCAAGGATGTGGACCTGCACTTATTCCTAAGTCTCATCCTACTTATAGAATCACATGACTAAATTCATGATAACATAATCACCCTTGACAACAGTAAACATTTTCCAAAGTTACTTTGGAATGTGAGTTATTTAGGGAGAAAATAAAATAAGTTAACACGAGGTGGGGGGGCATTAATGAAAATATTTGATCTTTTGAACCTATTTCAGAACAAATGAATCTTAATAAAGATGATTGTCTTCCTGGTATGGAAGGATAGCTCAAATGGGAGGTTGCTCTACATTCTGGAGGCCTTATTCTCAATCCATGGAGCCTCCAGCAACCATGGGATTTACCATTTGTGGTCCCTAATGTCACTGTACCAAACACTAAGCCATGGAGCAGAGACAAGTATTTCTTGGAGTGTTCCCTGGACCCTGAACACTTATGGAAGTTTTCCCCACCCCCCCAAAGAAGATTAGAGCCCTAAACACTGCTGGCCATGTCTCCCCCCAATAGAGAAGATTTTAAACGTCCACAATTACTATTCCTGGTGGATTCAGAATTTTTCAGAATATAACATTTTGATCTCTGATGTCCAAAGGGTTTCTCTAACAGGTCCCTAGAATTTTTCTACTAGGACCTCAACAAAAGTTCACTCTTAAGGTACTTATTGTGAATATATATTGTTTGAGGTCCATATTACATTATTTTTTTCTTTATCTTTCAGATTAAAGTTTAACAAAAGCCTAACAAAGTTGTATTAATCCAATATATAGTCAGGAAAAAAAATCATGAGAGGGTAGTTTTTAATCAAATAATAAGCTATAAAATCAGTACAAAATTACAATCCCAATGGAGTTCATTTCTTCTGGTTGAGAACTCAATATGTGACAGGCTCTAAACCAAGAGTGGGGAATCTTTTTTTCTTTTTTTCCAAGGACCATTCTATAGTAGCATTTGTGGACCATAAGTTATAGGCAATCAATCAGGTGGTGGGTAGCCAATGAGAAGGCCTATAGGCCAGATCATCCCACCTCCTGCCCTAAATCAAGATAAGTATTTTTATGAATCATATTATCACTATCACAACCAATGTGTGATGCCCACATAGTTTGGTAATGGTGGTAGAATACCACTTTCTGTAGTAATGCTATTTTGAGGAAAATACAACTACATATTTTCTCTAAGGATGAGTGAAATAGAATCATGATACTCTAAGTTCTCATGAAAATGATAAATGAATGAATTAACATTTATTCAGGACATGATCTGGTTATACCATATAATTTTAAGAGACTCCCTGGTCAGTAGCTAGGCATTAATAGAAATATCTAAGTATTACCTAAGCAAAGTGCCACAGGGCTTAAAAGATCTGTAGAATCTTAGCAGACTTCTCTCTTTGATATATAGCAGTACCTGAAACAGTAGCAGACCAAAATTGGGGGAAAAATATTTTCCTTATTTCCATAGAATCCCTCGGTCATTTTTATCAAATGAATAGCCCAAGAGATCCAGTATGATAGAGCGTCACATTACTTTACGCTGATCTTCTTGAAAATGCAGATAACCCAAACTAAGTTGCTAATTTAAGTAAAAGCAATTTCTCACTTCTTAGATGGAAATGAACAAAGGAGTCTAATCCAGCATCCAGGTTCAAGCTATCTGGAAGCACTCAAATGTGGTTATGGACAGATTGGAAAACAACAGATACCTATTCAGTATGAATCTCTCAGTGCCCGCAAACTGGGGAAAAGGCTAACTTAAATTTGGAGACCAGCCAGAAGGGTGCCAGTTCACAACCTGCATCTGTCAGCAGATCTTTTTTTTATTTTATTGTATCACCCCTGGAGATCTGAGGATCTGATCTCAGATCTCCACCCTAGAATAAGGCTGATCGCTCCCCATTGAGGTTCATCAGTAAATGCTCGAGATGAGAGCCTACTACTGAGAGTGTGCCACCTACACGGCAGAGCCTTGCAAGCTACCCGTGTTATATTTGATATGCCAAAAATCATAACATTTATAGACCTCATTCCCATGTCCTGAAGGAATGGTTTGAGGCTCTTTGTGTTCCTGGAGCGAGCAGATGCACTTGGGCTACACTTGCTTGCGACAGGACATATGGAGATGTTACCGGGTGCCCATTCGAGTAAATCAGTGAACAACGGGAAGACAAGTGATACAAGTGATACAAGTATCACCATGAGATAGAAAGAACAAAGCTGTTCATGATTGGGTTTCAGTAAAACAGTGTTCCAGCACCCATCCCTCCATCAGTGCACATTCCCCAACACCAATGTCCCCAGTTTTCACCACTATCCCCCCTCCACCCCTGCCTGGCCTGCCTCTGTAGTAGGCACTTTTCTTCTCTCTCTCTCTCTCTCTCTCTCTCTCTCTCTCTCTCTCTCTCTCTCTCTCTCTCTCTCTCTCTCTCTCCCTCCCTCTCTCTCTCTCTCTCTCTTTTGTTTTGCACATTGCGTCAGCAGATCTTGAGTTTCAGACTCGCATTTCGGAAAATGGCATTGTTAAAACTGCCTCAGTAGTACATCAGCCAGTGTCATAATGGGCCTGTGTATTTGTGGAAGAATCTACTAAGGAGATATCCAGGTGTCACTCCTAGAGCTCTGTCTGATGATTTAAATGGGTGTTCTTAAAGCTTCTTAGTCATACCCAGCTGAGTTCCTCACTCCTCACTCCAGCATTCAAGCTACCAATGTTGAAAATGTACAAATGAATACATTACTCATATATGCACCATTTCTAGCCTAGTTATTCTTTGGACAAGTGACCTCCTGGTATTACCATAAGGAATAGTAAGAAGAGTTTCATTTCAGTTTAATTTGTTCCCTTAGAATACTAGACTGAGTATTTCAAGTTTCACAAAGGAGTCAAAAGAATATTTTTCATTATGTCATTTTATTTTATAGAGAAGAAAAACCCTTTTGATATCCCTTTTTGCTAAGAAGAAAGTTATATATAATAATTCATAAAATGATACAGAAAGGTTAATATCATGGTACGTGGAAGAAAATAATATAGACTAGAGAATCTAAAATGTTCTTTTTGATAGCTGTAGTTCATAAGGGTAGCATTGTTAATTTTATGGTTTATGAATATTTGCTATTGTCATTTTTGAGGAAACTGCTACCTCCAATATAAAATTGGAATTCTAAGATTCATTTTAGTTAGACATTTAACAGCCTTTTTCCTCTCATAGGTGGTGGGCGTGTGAAAATTGAGAGTGTAAAACTGGATTTCAAAGAGAAGGCCCAAGCTAAAGTTGGTTCACTTGACAATGCTCACCATGTACCTGGAGGTGGTAATGTCAAGGTAAGGCGCAAGGTCCTAAGTCAATGTTGTCTTCTTTTTTTTTTTTAAGATCCTTTTAATACTCTTCTTCAAATTGGTCTCAGAGCCAAGGCCCATTTTATGGGAAGTAGGGATGGCGAAGTTGAGTAGAAGTGACATCAGTATCAGTTCTGGGCTATAGAGAAAGTACTCGGGCCAGAAGATCCTTGAGTTTATGAGCACTGATGCTTCTCTTGAACAGATTGACAGCCAGAAGCTGAACTTCCGAGAGCATGCTAAGGCCCGTGTGGACCACGGGGCTGAGATCATTACACAGTCCCCAGGCAGATCCAGTGTGGCATCCCCCGGCGACTCAGCAACGTCTCCTCTTCGGGCAGCATCAACCTGCTCGAATCTCCTCAGCTCGCCACTCTGGCTGAGGACGTCACTGCTGCTCGCTAAGCAGGGCTTGTGAATACTTCTCATTTAGCGTCCATGTATTAATATTTAGGCATGAGCTCTTGGCAGGAGTGGGCTCTGAGCAGGTGTTACATTCATCCTTTACGAACCATAAAATAAATAATCTCATTCCCAAACTGTAGTCATTGTTACAATTTTATAAAAAAATGATTAGCATATGCAGAAACTGACTTGATTTCCATGTGCAACAGGAAGACACTGGCTTTACATGAGTACAATGGGACAATTACTTTTGTTCTGCTCTGTTTTGCATGGAATATTATTATTTAAAAAAAACTGCATTTTTACCTTTCATGTGCCTGAAGGCTATCCACTACATTCTGAAAGGCCTTGTTAAAAAAAAAATCCAAGCTGCTCATTTCAGTATTCTGTTGCTGAGTAAGAAAGAAGGTACAAGTTGCCCATTGTAGCTTACTTCAGGTTAAATTCAATGGAGGAGTCTGATTGCAGGATGGGAAGAACATATGAGAAAGAAGTTTTTTTAAAGTGTTATTTTGTATAAATGGGAAGAAAGATTCAATTAAGTTATTAACATTTGGGACCTGGATAATTATTGCAGAGTATAAATCCGTCCAATAAATTATTTAACTCATTAAAAAATAGTTTTGGCGCATTTGAGCTATGGTTGAGGCAGTGGTGTACAAGTGCATCTCTTAGAAGGAAGCACTTTCATTAGGATGGACTCGTGTCTGATTAGGATGTCAGTTGGTCAGCTAGATTTGTGTCCATGCTACCAGTTTCACGGCCCCTTTCCATCTGTTTGATACAGTATTATAGCTATAAATATATATATATTTCTCTGTGGCCATTTGTGATATTTCCTCATATACTTGAATATTATACTTCCTTATTCACAGTATCTGTGTCTCCTGCACCCTTTGGTGTTGCAATTTTAGGTATGTGAAAGTAGATGTTAGCAGGGTTCTTTTCCTAGTTAAAAAAATACATTAAAAATGATAAAAAGTTTTAGCATGAAGTTGCTTTCTGTAACAACACAAAGCTGTAACCCTCTTTTACTGCCAGATACAAGTCTCCCGTGATGCTAGAGAAATTTATTTTTCTTTGCTTTCACCAACATGGAGTTTGTGGAGGCGGGTCCAGTTATACATAAAGGGTTTACAGATTGTTGGTTTAAGATTATGGCCTTATCTTCTCTGAAATTACAGAACAATTTGGGTTTTATATCTGTCATCATTCATGAAACAAACTTCTTTGGATTTCTTTTTGATTTTTTTCCTGACTTGCTAAAGTTGAAATTAGTAGGAATTTGAAAATTTTTATTCTATTCTTTCAAGTATATGTTTATTCTTTTATGGAAGATGTTTTCTTCCTTAGCCAGAGTAAAGATCTCTTGATCAGAAAAGAAAAAAAATGTGCTTTTTTAGGAGTCCAAACTGACAGTGCTGAGAAGTATTCCCTGCTAATGCTGGGGTCATCCTTCAGCAATGCCTGGGGAACAATGGTGCCAGAGATTAAACAAGGAACTCCTGTATGCAAAGTGTAAGCTCCACCCTATAGCTATATCCCTAACCCCCAAAATGTAATGTTTGGAGCAGCTATAAGCGACAAAACATTGAGATGCAGATTTCCAATTAGATTTTTTCCGATTCTAACATGTAATGGTATGATTAAATATAAGTAGATAAAACTGTTCTGACTTCACACACAGTCTAGAATCACAAATCAATTGATTCCTCTCACAAATCTTTCATTTTAGTTGTATGAGTAAGCAGTGAGATAGCAAATGGCTGAAAAGAGGCAATGAGCTACCAGGCTAGATGGATTCCTTTCAGTATTTTATCTGTTCTTTTTTCTTGCTCAGGACTGGTAGATTGGATCTGGACAGTTAGAGGCAAAAGCTCTGGTAGATTCTTGATTCCTTTGAGCAAAATCAAATGAAAAGGAGACAGAAATGATCATGGGATGAGACTATACGAGTAACATCAAGAACTAGGAGGTGCAAAAGCAGAGAGACTTAGGTGCCATTCTGTGATCCCTGGGTATTGCAGCCAATGCAATTTACACCTCTCAGAGCAAATGTACACCATTCTTCTCAAGTAAGGTTTTACAAAGGCAGACATGTCCCAAACTCTTTCTAAATCAGTTATTTTATACAGCAGTTTAAAAAGTTAGAAACTACAAAGTCCAGGTATGTGTCTATATTCTGCCTAATTATTACTGGAGTCCTGGTTTGATCAATATGTGTATTTTATTCATCAGTTTCCAGTGAAATGAAGTAGAGAACAGAAGAAAGAATAGCTGTGTGGAGACCAAAGGTATATTATTACATGCTTGATGGTATTAGTGACTAAAGATCTCCAGAAAGGACAGAATACCTGGTCAGGGCAGTTAAGCATTGAAATAACTTTCTTTTTCAACTGAGACAAAACATTTGAAACCAAGTAAACATTAAATATTAAAATTAGGCTTCTTAAAAATATGTGTCTAAAATAAAATTATAAGGCTTCCAATTATTATGTGTAGTGCTATAACATTGATTTATTTCAGTGTAAATTATAACAAATAAAAACTCTTGATTTATATAGAAATGAAATTCCTTATAAAATTAGCAAAAGAAACTAACAGTGTGCAGTAAAAGAGAGAAAAACACAGACCAAAAATCTTCTTGTGGGCATAAGGGATGGAACCTGTCTTGTTTCACTCTCAAGATTAACGACACAAATTAAGCTTTTTGAACACCACTTTTGTGGGGGTATCCATACGCTGATCTAGAAATGAAATCTGTATGGTTTTAATTCTAGATCTACCAATGCCAGTTTCTCTCTGGCTTTAGCCTTTGAGAACCTGTTTAAGGAAACATAATCCAGAACTGAGAAGAGTTAAAGGTCCACTTTTTCACGGAACTCCTTCACTCTGGGTCTCCTGCAACCAAAAAATTGGGCACCTTACAATGATGCAGGAAAGATCCGAGCTTTTGATGAGTTTCAGAGGACTTGTTCACTTAGGAACCAACTCTCTCTGGATTCTTCTGCTGACTTCCAGCAGGTGATAGGTTGTAGTCCCACCCACAAGCAAGACTCCTGTGTAAAAGCAAGTAGGTTTGGCTGAAGAAGGTGGAAGGGAGAACTTTGCCAATAGAAGCATATACTCACACACTTATGAG
This sequence comes from Cryptotis parvus, assembly GCA_021461705.1. Classification (NCBI taxonomy): domain Eukaryota; kingdom Metazoa; phylum Chordata; class Mammalia; order Eulipotyphla; family Soricidae; genus Cryptotis; species Cryptotis parvus. The sequence goes on along the minus strand of JAJIBD010039000.1, from coordinate 18,403 downwards.
CTGCTCCACACACTTACGTGGTAATATGGCAGGTAACAAGATCAAGAGCCCATTACACACCCTGGCATTATTAAGAAAGAAGTAATCTCAATGCAGAATTCAGATGGAAGCTGCAGTTATGGGATTTTTACTCCTATTTTTCATGTGGGGATAAAAGGAAAACTTAATGATACAGTGCCATAGAGCACTCCCATACTTCCCAAAAAAGAAGGGTTCAATTCATGACTTAAAGCTAGTTTCAGCATTCTTTTAAAGATGGATATGCTAAAATTATATTAATATTTGTTTTTTTTTTAACACCTAGGATTTTCAGCTTGGGTGTGTAGGTTGAGGCCAAGACCCTCTGCAGGAAAATGTTTATTTTTAAACTCAGAAATGTCTGCAGGAAAAAGTTTATTTTGAAACTCAGAAATGTCAATCAATCATAGAAATCTACTTCAACTTTAGCAAAAAGAAAAAAAAATCAACAAAAAGTATACTCTGTATGCTGGTATTCCAAGGTTCCAACATGCCACTGCAAATCTGTTTGGGGGGGTTCTTTCTTCTGATAATTCTAGAGCCTGTTACCATAGAAAGGCATTTGTTCAATGGCTGGTTGTAGTTAGTTCATGTTTTTCAATCAAAATTTGCAAATGTATTTGTTGCTGTATAGTGATTGTTTTGCAAAATAAAATTGCTTGTCACCGAATAGTTTCAGATCATTCTGTCTTCTGTGAATGTCTGGAAAAAAAGGGAATGTATGTGCATGGAGAGAGAGAGAGAGAGAGAGAGAGAGAGAGAGAGAGAGAGAGAGAGAGAGAGAGAGAGATGGGGTGACTCTATCCAGTCAACCAAATTAATTATAAAGGAAACTACAACCATTTGCTTTATTCCATCTGTTTTAGGCCCTTTGTCCTACCCCATGAACAGAATGCTATCTGTTGCAAGTAACAGAAACACAAATTAAATTGACATTAGCCTGAAAGCAAACTCATTACATCAAGTAAATAACTAGTCCAGAGTATCTGCCTCAGGTTTGGATGGATCTGTCACTCAAAAAATGTCATTAAAAATCTACTTCCAGGGGCCGGAGCGATAGCCCGCGGTAGGGCATTTGCCTTGCACGCGGCCAGCCTATGCCGGCCTAGGTTCGATCCCCCCCATATGGTCCCCCAAGCACCGCCAGGTGTGGTTCCTGAGTGCAGAGCCAGAAAAGGCCCCTGAGCATTGCCGGGTATGACCCAAAAAGCAAAAATAAATAAACAAATAAATAAATCTACTTCCAGTGCCTGCCATTGAGGCATACTGGAGAGGGGAAGGAATCATTGGTGGTAGGAAACGTGCACTGGTGGAGGAATGGATGCTGGAACACTGTATGACTGAAACCTAGTCATGAACAGTTTTGTAATTGTATATATCACCATAGTATAATAAAATTTAAGAAAAATAAAAATCTACTTCCAACTATGGGCCCAGGCTCTCAGAAGATGACAACAGGAATCTCTTCTCAACCCTTAGTTCTTTCTTGGCAAGGACACCCCTGTCGTGAAGGGCACTTTACGGTTTCTACAACCTTCGGCAGATAGATCACTCATTGAATAGTACCAAAACTGAGATATATATACCCCACAGGTTAAAGCTATGAGGAAGAGGCCTCCCTCACAAGCTGGAAATTGTACCACCATCTCTGTCAGTGACATACAATGAGAAACAGAAACACAAGACCCTCTGCACCAGAGCCAAGCAATTAAGGATGACTTCTGGGCCATATCCATTAAAATCTGGGCAGAAGCTTGGGTAAAACATACCGCCCAGCAGATAATTAGAATTTGGCACATGACAGAGTTAGCCCTGAATTACAAAGCTGCCCTTCAGTTAGCAGCTGTGATGTTTGCTAATTCACTCAATAAACTTTTTTGCTCAGCAAGTTCAACTCTGGTGTCTGTTGCTTCTTGCAGTGTCCTAGTGTGGAAGCTTTTGAAAACGCAGTTTACAAGGCCAGAGAGATAGTTCAGTGGGTAAGGCATTCGTATTAATTGCTGCTGACCCAGGTTCAATTCCTGGCTCTTCTTTTGGTATCCCAGGCCTTGTGAGGAGTGAAGTTTGAGCATAGAATCGGGAGAAAGACCCAAACCCAGTCAAGTAGAGCCCATACCTCCCCCAAAAAGTACTCAATTTAAAGATTTTTTGGGGACCTGCAAGCCTCAGTGGTCACCAACACAAGGTAAGTTAGAACTATTCCCCTCATAGGAGTGACAGAAGTCAGGCTGCCAATGGGCATAAACTCTTGCTTTGCCAGCAGCAATAAGTAGCCCCAAGGGAGCAGGGATGCCAGCTTTCCTCGCCTCCAGAGTCTGCACCCTCTAGTCCTTGGAGGCATTCTCTAGGTGGTAGCCACAAGCCCCAGGGCATTGGACCTGTAAAAGCCCTTACAGGAAGTGTTGGTTTTCTGGAGCACTGTAAAGAAAATGCACAACAGCCCGACAAGTATTTCAGCAAGCTGCCCCAATTATATGTTCCCTTAGATGCCTAAACCTCCTGTCCTTGTTTTATATAAGCAGGTAAATGCCTATTACCTCAATCTGGGACCCATCAGCTTCCTCTGAGCAGGTTTCAGCATAGTTTCTCAGACTGCTAAAATCCGAAGTCTGAGAACAATTTCTGAGACTGTTGGAATTAGGAATGAATACCAATAAACTTTCAGAAGTTTATATTGGGAGGGGCTGGAGTGATAACACAGTGGGTGGGGCATTTGCCTTGCATGCAGCCAACCTGGGTTCAATCCCTGGCATCGCATATAGTCCCCCAAACACCAACAAGAGTGAATCCTGAGTGCAGAGCCAGGAGTAACCCATAAGAATTGCCGGGTGTGACCCAAAAAGCAAAAAAAAAAGGTTTTTAGTGGGAGCCAGTGAGATAGTACATGAGTTAAAGCACTTGCCTTTTCCATAGGTTCAAACTGACCTGAATTCAATCCTCTGTACCCCTTTATGTTCTCTGAGTTCCCTAGCAGTGATCCCCGAGGGCAGAGCAAGAAGTAAATCCTAAGCACCACTGGGTGTAGCCCCCAAGTCAGATAAATAAATAAAAGTTTATACAGTTAATCTCTTGTCATTGGTTTTAAAATTGGAAGTTATGATGTAAGGTTCCAGTCCTTTGAGAGCTCTTTAAAAAGAGAAGCTCTAAGTTTTTTCTTCTTAGATTGATGGATACCCTGAGAGAAGCACGTATGAAGCGATCATATTCTTGCCTCTCCTATCTGATTTCAATGGGGTTTTCCTTGCCCCATATCTCCCTTTCACTTAGCCAACCTGTTGGGCTTTTTCCCTTTGCTTTTTTGGGTCACACCCGGCAACACTCAGGGATTACTCCTGGCTCTTTGCTCAGGAATAACTCCTGGTGGTTGGGCTATTTTTTTTTAATTTTTTTTTTACAATTACAAAGATATACAATTAAAAAAGTTCATATTTGGGTTTTGGTCATACAGTGTAGCAGCACCATCCGCCACCAGTGCCCATCTCCCAACAACGTCCCGGTTCCCTCCCCTCCCGGCCCTGCTCCATGGCAGGTTCTTTATTTCTTTCCATTTCTCTATCTTTTCTTTTCTTCCTCTCCAGACTATGGATTACAGAACATACATTAAAGGGTTGTCATGTGTATCCTTTTGCCTCTATTTAATGCTCAGTTCTAGGTTGGCATTAGTACCCTCACAATTGTTAGCGCACTGTTCCATTTTCTGTCTTACCTAGCCTCTGACCCCACACGTTTGTGATAATTTCCACCAGGACCTGATTATGTTTCACTTGACCTTGGATATTGGTATCATAATATGTACCTATTATGTTATGCAGATAAATGCAGTCATTCTGTACACGTTGGCTAATTCGCTCAACATAATCTTCTCCATGTCATCCATTTGTAGGCAAATTTTATAACTTCATTTTTCTAACAGCTGCATAGTATTCATTGTGTATGTACAAAGCTTTTTATCAGTCATTATTTTCGGGAGGTGTTCCAGATTGGCTATTGTGAATAATGCTATGAACAAAAAGTAGGATGGTGTTCGCTGCGAATTTTGGTTCAGAGTAGATTCCCAGGAGTGGTATGGCTGGGTCAAAGGGGAGTTCAATTTCTAGTCTTTGGAGGAATGTCCATATTGTTTTCCAGAAAGGCTGTACCAGCCGGCATTCCCACAACAATGATGAGTGTCCCCTTTTCCCCCCACCCACGCCAGCACTTGTTTGTTCTTGTTTTGATGGTTGGGCTATTTTTAAGAAGAAATTTTCCCAGATGTAAAAATGTTGATTCAGTTTTCTGTTGGAGAAGGTGAGCTCAGGATTTTCCTTCATCACATTTGGGACAGAAAAGAGACAATTCAGAGCAAATGTATGCTAGCAGGACAAGTCTAGGTAGCTAAAGAAAGATGGAAAAATGCTCTTGTTCCCTTTTTCTGAAGAACTTATTTAAGGGTCAATGGCCAAGATAATTTAGAAGCAGAATGGTGTCGAAAGTGTACAGCCCAATAACTTAAAACGGTTTCAAAACAAAACCTATCACTAGTTTGTATTAAGGACGTTGAAGAAGCTTCATAAATACCCTATTTCTCTGCTCCTGCTGTTTCGTCGGAGATACACCACAGCTGTTCCCACCTCTATTTTAATTCCACTACAATCTCCTGTTCCTGCATGAATGACCCGTGGGCTCGACACGTGCTTGGTGTGTCCTGTACAGTGTTTCCAAAGTTCACACAATCACCCACCTCCTCTTAACAGGTACACATAAGACCAGATTGGGTGAGGAGAGTAAATAAATTTTTTAAGGTAACATTGTTTTACAATAGAATGTTTTAGGATTATGTTTTCACATTGCTTCAAATGTGCATTACAGCATCACACTCGCCAGTATAGTTCTACATCTCTCACACAGCCCCTTAGACTCCATCCTTTCAATCTTTCCTGCTCTCTTCCTCTGATACCTTTAGCTCCTTTCAAAGATCTGTCAGTTTTCAGATTTCACTGTCTCATGGTATAATTGGCTAGAGTTGAATCAGGGACACCTGTGAGAGGGATTTTCCCCTCGACTGGGCCAAGGTCCCCTCCCCTGACCACGCATGCCTATTTATCCCAATCTACCTATTCACTTTCACTCATTGCTGTGGATCAGGTTCTAAAGAGCTCACGCATCTTTTTTGAATTTCCGCAGTCTGTGAAACAAAATCCACAAAAGTGGCCAGAGAGATAGTACAGCAAGCAGACTACTTGCTTTTGCACACAGCCACTGGAATTTCTTCCTCAGCATTCCATATAGTCCTCCAAGCCCACCAGAGGGGATCCCTGAGTGCAGAGCCATAAGAAATCCCTGAGCATCACCATGTGTGGCCCAAAAATCAAAGCCAAAAAAATACACAAATGGAATCCACCAAAGAACAAGAATCACTTCTCAGTGGAGGAGGAAAAAAAGGTCATTTGTGTAGGTGAAATCAGAAACTTCATGACTGGAAATTTGGCATATCAATATGTAACAGTTTTTTTTCACTGTCTCATGGAAGGAGAGTTAAAAAGAATTATCACTAATGCATTTGCCCTAGCAACTTACAATTTTCATGTTCCTTATCTAAAAAAAGAAAGAGAAAGCCTAAGATTCTCTTCCAATCTATACTTCCATACAAATCATGGATGGAAGGGGGAAAAGGCCATTAAATCTGCTTCCTTTTTTTTAATCCTTTAAAAAAAGTCCATCTTATGGTAAATAAAAGAAAGGTTTGAGATGACAAAACTCTCACTCAGTAGGCTTGAACATACAGAATAGTTCTCTGTTGCTTTAAAAAATGGAAGAAGGGCAAGGCCAGTTGTTTAACCCAGCCAGGAAAGTGTCATCTTCCTTAGTCTACTCTGATTTTCAGCCAATATATATCAGAAATCAGCAGAATAAATCATTACAATATTGGAAAAAAGTGAGCCAGCCCACCTTTGATGACTCAGGCCTGTTCTCCCCACCAACCACCCCTGTCTTCGCAGACCCAGATCCAGCACCTCTGAGGTTAGCACCTGATACAACAGAGAACTCCAAGATCCCTTTTTATTTTTTCAGCTCTTACAAAGCCTTGTATTCTAGCCTGATTCAGGACAGAACAACCCCTTCGGGAATACTGACTGGCAGATCAGACCAGTTCCCTCAGAAAGGTCAGGTCCATGCTGCCATCCATTCAGCGAGCATCCTGCTGACCTGCAGACCAGCCTACATCTCCCTTGCCATTCCTGTCTTTTCTTGCTGTCCTCTCAGAAAGACTGGAGTCCTGCCAGGGAGATGTTGCCTTCTTTGTTGCACACAAATCCCTGATTTAATATAAACCTGCCTGGCATGTTATCAGTTTTCATTCCCCACTCATAGCCTTTCTCCTGTGATGCTTAAAGGATCTGTAGCCTTCACAGGACATCAACTCTAGGCAGAGCAGGGCAGCAGGCAGAGGAGGCTGAGTGTTTGGGAAGCCCCAAACAAGAGGTGGTTGTGAGCAACAGTAAGCCTGTGGGGTAAATTGAGGCTCACCAGTGCCTAAGGCAAAGCCTTTGCATTATTTATTTATTTATTTATTTATTTATTTATTTATTTATTTGTTTTGGGTCACCCGGCTGCTCAGGGGTACCCTGGCTCGGCCTCAGGAATTACTCCTGGCGGTGCTTGGGGGACCATATGGGATCGCCGTAAGGCAAATGCCCCCCGCTGGGCTATTGCTCCGGGCCCCAACCTTTGCATTATTTCTATTGAAATTCATTTCCATCTAAAACCCTCCCATAATTCAGCCACTGGAGTCATTGCATTTATTCACTATATTCATTTTATACTTAATGATTCTTTGTATAGGGTTTCTTTAGAACATATGTGAACACTTACAAACTTACAAATACTCTAATTATCACTGTTTCCATTTTGAAGATGAGAAAACTGAGGCAAGAAACATTAGAATTTGAACCCAGTCAGTCCAACAACAGATGCTTCATCTGGTCTGATAGGAACAAATTGGTCTAACTAAATGTTAAATAAACAAATTTCTTACCATTCAGTAATGGATCTAAGAAGCGTTTATTATGTAAAAGCCACAAGATTAAAGAAACTAGAAAATGTTCAGATAGTATCTGTTAATTAGTTAAATGATGATGGTGATAGATTTTAAACAGTAAAATTTAAGTGAAGAAAAAACACCCTTTTCATAAATAGATCATGCACTAATAACAGAAGTCACTGGAAGAATTATGTCATTCAAGTTATGCATATACAAAGCATAATAGCAAGTAGCATATTTATAGAACAAACATACAATTTATGAAAAATCAATGTATTTGGAAATTATTAGGAAAATTTAAGCACATTTAGTGAAATATTCCCACTTGGCAAGCAATTTATAATTCCTGTTGTTTAGGGAATAAAAGATGTGGAAAGTTATGATAGTGTAACAATTGCTAAATGTTTTAACATCACTGCCACCACTCAGCTTTTATAAAGTCTATATTTGTCCATATTTTGACATCAACAATTGAATAAAGTCATCGCTTAATTTATTATAAGCATATCAGATCACTTATATATGATAAGAAGTATTAATGATTTATAGCACTATATATGAGAATGCCTGCTCAAACCTCTTACTTAACTTTTAACAGTAACAGAAAAGGTAGATTTTTTTTTCACCTAACATAAAAGAACTAAGACACAAATAGATTCCGAGGAATATTCTGGACCATTTTTCTGCTTGAACGATAAAGTACTCATTACACGGATACTAATGTAGCAGTATTTTGCTTTCCTGTGTAACCAATGTGTTGAACAAGCATGACTCATAAATTGTGATTGAGCATGTACTTATTTTTATCTCTTTGAGTTCCTTTAAATAATATACATTGAAGGAAGACTTGCTCCATCTTCTGCTGAAGACTGTGGTCCAGTTATGCCTTTTTTAGTCAACTTCAGGATGAGGTTATAAAAGAAGTCTCCATGTTGAAACTGAAATTTCTAGCCCTTCAAAACTCAAAAGTTGATGGTTTAAAATCTGTTTTTTTCCTAAACATGGATTTTTCCTCAGGGAACAAGACTATGTCAAAGACAGCTAATATAGTCCTTTTTCCTTTGGGGGTATAATCTCCTGCTTTTTTTCATGTACTCATGTACTCTCTTCTGATGAGGGCTTTACTTGCTTTAAGAATAAAACTGAGTGGCGGAGCCGTAGCACAGTGTGTAGAGCATTTGTCTTGCAGGAGGCCAACCCGGGTTTGATTCCGGGCATCCCATATGGTCCACTGAGCACTGCCAGGAGTAATTCCTGAGTGTAGAGCCAGAAGTATCCTCTGAGAATTGCTGGGTGTGACCCTCCCCCAAAAAATGAATAAAACTGAAGAAGGAAAGAGAAGCAAAAGAAGAAGAAAGGTGTGATTAGACCTGTGACTATCAGAAGGTGCTATTAGAGAAGGTGTTATCAGTAGATGCTTTTTTTTTTTTCTTTCTCGAAGACATCCAGTGGTATACTTTGGGCTAGTCCTATTTCAACTTTGCTTCCAGCCTTCCTTGATGAGATATCAGATTTTTTTTTCTCCAGCAACTACACCTCCAGGCTATTTTATGTATTACCTATTCTACTAATTCCAGGGAAGCAGGCAAATTAAAACTCAGAAGCACTTCTCAGGTCACACAACCGAAGTAACCAGCTCTCATTGAATCAAAGATTTCTCCAACTTGTAGAATTCTGCCTCCCGGATTTCTTGTTTTCCAACAGCACAGAATACGTTTCAGTGTTCTCTAAGCACTTGACTTCTCTTATTGCTAAATTTAGATTTAAATGGTAACATCTCCCTGTACCTCCCTAACAGGAAACTGTGATTCATGGCTTCTCTGAAGTAATCCTATTGAGGGAATCATTTTCGATCTTAAGTGTGACAGGAACAAAATACTGGAGATAATGTCCTTCATAAATCTATACACGGAAGGGCAAGGTTTTACTCTCACTTTTATATAAGAAAGGCTCTTCCCACAGTAGACTCCCTCAGTAGATTTCTTACATTATTCCTACAATAGATTCTCAAGCCAAAGGATTCTCAGGCTTCTCTGACATCTTGGTGGTTATTTTTTCTCACACTTATTTTAATTAATAATATTATAGTTCATGCAGCATGGTTATAACTTTGTTCATGGTTATGATATTGATAAACAGATACTGCACCTCTCCACCAAAGGCCCAAGATCCTTCACAACGTTCTTACGTTCTTCTGTCTCTTTACTCTTTTGCCACCCCTGGTCACCATTTTTTCTTTCCTTTATTCTGTTTGGGCTACACCTGACAATACTCAAGCAATTACCCCTGGTGGTGCATTCAGGAATTACTCCTGGTGGTGCTCAGATTAACATATGGGTTCCAGAGATTGAATCTGTGTCGGTCACATGCAAGGCAAAAAACCCACCCTGCTGTACAATTGCTCCAGCCCCATCCCTGCCCACCATTGCCTGGCAATCTCAGTTTTGCATTCCATGGCCTCCATTCAGGCCTTGCATTGTTTGACAATGGCGAAAAGGTCTCTGCACCCAATTACACACACAGCTATTTTTGAAAGTCAGTTTTTGTTTCCATTGTTTTGCATGTACCTGCATTAACTATCTTACTGGCACATGGCTGCTGGCTCTGACATTGAAATATAAATGAATTGAAGTAGATTGATTTGCTTGAGTAATGAAGAGAATGAACAATCATTTTTAAAATAGTAAACACAGCTTGATAAATTCATGGTGCAGCTCAATAAGATGTCATGAATTAAGAGGAAGTTATTAGTATTTGTCTCATTACTGATTCATTTATTGGTATTAGATTAACTCTTTTAATCAACTCTTCTAGCCACAAAAATAAAGTAGAGCTTGCTTATACCCCAGTGTTCTAGTCTATTAGATTTGCAGGGTGATTTATGATTCTCACATGAAAGTTATTGAGTTTTCCCATTTACACATTATAAGACTAGTGCATGATGAGTTGATGGATTTAAGGCTCTCTGCTTTCAGGGTCATCCAGCCAGAGTAGATTAATTTGTATTATATAATTTATTTTGATGTTATTGTAATTTTTTTGCTGAATAGACTTGAATGTGCTCTATAATAATGCAATCATTTGAATTATGTTTCATTTAAATCGATCTACTTCTTTTGCACATGCTTATGTATGTATATAATTTTAATATTATATACTTCATAGTATATTTATGAAGTATATTTATATATACTTCATAGTATATTTTATTTTATTTTAATTTCAATGCAACACTATTGCATGAAATTCTGTAATATAGTTATTTTTTAATTAATATTTTATATACCACCGTGAGATATACAATTACAACGTTGTTCATGTTTGGTGGTTTCGGTCACACAGTGTTCCAGCACCCCGCCCTCTACCAGTGCCCATTTCCTGCCTCCAATGTCTCAAATTCCCTTCCCCTCCCATAGCCTGCCTCCATGGCAGGTTCTTTATCTCTTTTCTCTCTCCCCCTCTCTCTTTTCCTTCTCTTACATATTTTGGATTGCAATAAATACACTTAGAGACCATCATATGCATTTTTTTGCCTGTATTTGATGCTCAGTTCTAGGTTGGTATTAGTCCTTTTGACATTTATTCACACATGTTCCCTTCTCTGTCTTACCTAACCTCTGACTCCCACACGTTTGTGGTAATTTCCACTTTTGGTAAGACCTCCTGATCCACGTTTTGCCTGACATTGGATTTTAGTATCATAATATGTATATATAAATGTATGTCATGCAAATAAATGCAGTCATTCTATATCTCTCTCTTTCCTATATTTTAATATTCTATACTTCATAGCCAGGCTCGTCACCAACCCACCCTGCAGCAGTTTTTCCAAGCCCAGCCCAGATATGCCGATCCAGAGACTCACACACACGGGTCAGAGCTGCTACTTGCTCTCCCTGTGCCCAGCTGATCATGAGGCATCCAGGAGGGATGGGGGTTCTAGCCCTGGCCCGCCACCCCAGCAGAGCCTCCCAAGAAGCCAGAGGAACCACCACACCATGATGGCAGCCATTTGCCACATCCGAACTACCCTCTTGTCAGAACTCCACCCAGCAGTAATGCTGATCAGAAGCCCGGTTCATCAATACATGCTTGAGATCAGAGGTGACTACAAGAGTATCCCACCTGCATGGCAGAGCCTGGCAAGCTACCTGTGTCGTATTTGATATGCCAAATACCAGTAACAATTATAGACCTCATTCCCATGACCTGATGGAATGGTTTGAGGCTCTTTACGTTCCTGGTGCAAGTAGATGCCCTTGGGCTCTACTAGCATGAGATAGGACATATGGAGATATTTCTGGTGCCTGCTTGAGCAAATCGATGATGAATGGGAAGACAGTGGTACAGTGATACTTCATAGTGTGCCCATTCTAAAATTAAGCTATTTATGACTCCAAGGAAAAATGGGAAGTGTTTCTGACCTTCAGAATTAAAAGGGTAAAGTTTGCAAGCTAGTTTAGAGAGATGATTTATATATAGTCTTTAGTGCTTTCATTGCATGTGCTTTCATTCTTGATGACAGTGGAATGATGATACTTGCTTAGAAAGGCAGACTCACAACACAACCCACTGCAGAGAAAAAAGTCAAGAGGCAATGGCTTTCTTACCTACACCTTATAAGGGAAAAAATCACATTTAAAACACCAAGATCATATTCAATTGTTTATAAATATTTAAACTGATGCTTCTACTTTGTCCAGAACGTGGATTAAATATAAGAAATCTAATAGAATATTTATCCTTGAAATTCAAATCCATATCCAATGTCCATCTCTTTTTTTATAGCAAAACTTCTAATATTCTCTAGAAATTCTTCAAGTTTAGTGAAAATCAATTTTATACATTTGACAGCTAGTAGCTGTGATATAAGTGAAAAGAATAAAGAATGTTCAGCTTTTTTAAAGAAAAAGTCATCCTATCTGTTGGAAAAGAGATTAAAATGATCTAATGTGGCACCACACAAATATGAACAAGATTAAACACCTTTGTTGTTTTAAAGGTGTTTTGATCACAGGGTGCCTAGTATCTAAGCACAGCATTTATCCAAACATTCCCTTGTATCTGAACCAATGACTAATTCAGTTATTTCTGGTACACCAGCTATTACACCCACAAGAAAAACCCATAGTAATGATTTCTTGACTGGTGATGTTTTTCACTTGTTGGGCTGTATTTGTACTGCTGTCAGAATAAAATCTTCCTAATAATTATTTTTATAAATTTAATTTTTACTGTTAACTGCCTGTTTTCTTCAACAAAAAATTACCACTCTTAAGCAGCTAAATAATACCTCTAGATGTAAAGTGAGCTTGTTTGTAATTTAGAGATGATATAATTTTTACTGAAAGTGCTCAGAGAATGATTCTATGCATGTGATAAGTTAGTTTTTCTCTTTAGCTTTATTTCCTTGAGAAAGGAAAAACTAATAATCTCTAAAAAATAGCAGTTATAAACAGATGATAATGAGTCTTAAGAAGAATTAAATTGCATTGTCACTTCTTAGTATTTCCAGCAATCCATGTGCAGATAGGGAAAAATTATGGTTCTGAACGCTTACTCTGACATTAAAAAATAAAAGTTTATTACTTTCCAGTATATCTTACATGCATTGATATATTGATTATTTTAATCTTCATATCTCAATAAGATAAATATCATTATGCCTATTTCACTTTTAAGGGCATATGAACACAGTGATATATGATATATCAAGGATATATTTGATTGTAAAACCCAGAAATTTCCCACTAACCTATGCTGCATCTCAGTTAAGTGCATAAGCCATTTACAGTCAAAGAAAATACTAACTTTTATGCTTTTTTTTCTTTTTTGGGTCACACCCGTCAGTGCTCTGGGATTTTTCCAGGCTCTACACTCAGGAATTACTCCTGGTAGTACACAAGGGACCATATAGGATACTGGGGATAGAACCCAGGTTGGCCTCATGCAAAGCAAACATGCTACCTGCTGGACTATCACTCTGGCCCTTGTGTTTTAAATTTATGAAAATAAAGTATTCAACCAAAACCTGAAAGAAAGCTTCATACGATAAAATGACTATATATTTCTTACTGGTTAGTAGTTACATAACTTTTGGTTAATTATTTAACTTTACTTTCAATACATAAAGAACTTACAAGATACAAGATACAATTACTTAAAAAAACTTAAAAATACAAAGCCCAAAATTCTCAAAGATTTTAAATGAGATGATGTGTACGTTTATCTAATAAAGTATTTTATGCTCAATATATTATTAATTTTCGGATTTTTTTAATTTGGGGGCCACACCCAGCAGCATGGAGGGCTTACTCCTGCTCTTCTCTCAGGGATCACTGTGTCAGGTCTCAGGGGGCCAGGTGGGTGCCAGGAATTGAACTCAGGTGAGCTACATGAGAGACAAGCTCCTTACTACCACCCAACTAGCACTCCAGCCCTGATTTTCATATTTTTCAGATAATATTTAATAAAATATCAGAACTATTTTTAGAACATACTTTTCCTGTTCTTGTGTGTCATTCTGTTCTCCTTGAAAGTGTATTAGGATAGGCTTTCAATTCATAAATATAGATTTGAATTATTCTTCATAATTATACTATAGCACTTGATATTGAAATATTACAACCACTCTAGCTGAATATTCTATAACTGATTTATTACATGTTTTGTACAGTTTACAATTTTCCTATTATAAAGAAATCTATTTGTCAATACCTCTGCATAGATTACTTGTATCACTTGTCACTTGTCTTCCTGTTCATCATCGATTTGCTCAAGTGGGCACCAGTAACATCTCCATATGTCCTGTCTCATGCTAGTAGAGCACAAGGATATTTGCTTGCTCCAGGAACATAAAGAGCCTCAAACCATTCCATCAGGTCATGGGAATGAGGTCTATAATTGTTACTGGTATTTGGTATATCAAATACGACACGGGTAGCTTGCCAAGCTCTGCTGTGCGGATGGGATACTCTTCTATTCACCTCTGATCTTCAGCATTTATTGATGAGACGTGTGGCTATTTGTGGCTGCACGAGACAGGCTGTGACAGCTCTTTTGCTGGGTGGAGTTCACAAGAGGGGAATTCGGAAGTAGAAAATGACAGCCCTCATGGTGTGAGGCTTCTTCTGGCTTATTGAGAGGCTCTGCTGGGATGGCGGGCCAGGGCTAGAACCCGCCATCCCTTACAGGTGCCTCGTGATCAGCTGGGCACAGGGAGAGCTGGTAGCAGCTCTTCCCGTGTATGTGAGACTCTGGATCACCATACCTGGACTGGGCTTGAAAAAGACTGCTGCAGGGTGGGTCTCGATGAGCCGGGCAGTGATCAGCTCTTCTTCTGAGTGGAGTTCAGACGAGAGGAGAGTCCGGATGTGGAAAATGGCAGCCCTCATGGAGTGGGAGGGTCCTCTGGCTTCTTGCGAGGCTCTGCTGGGATGGCAACTCAGGGCTAGAACCCGCCATCCCTCCCGGGCACCTTGTGATCAGATGGGCACAGCGAGAGCTGGTAGCAGCTCTGCCCCATTATGTGAGTCTCTGGATCCGTATACCTGGGCTGGGCTTGAAAAAGACTGCTGCAGGGTGGGTCTCCTTAGATATATGCATAGATATCTAATTATTTTCTTGACAAATTTTTTCTAGAAATGAAATTATTCACTCAAACCATATTCAGTTTCATAAAAATTATTTTTACTATTTTATTATACCACCATAAGATATACAATTACAAATGTGCTCATGTTTGGTTTTCAGTCATACAGTGTTTCAACACCCATCCCTCCACCAGTATCCATTTCTCAACACCAATGACCCCAATTCCCTCCCCCCCCCACATCCTATGTCACTATGTCAAGCTCTTATTCTTTTCTATCTTTTTTTTTTTTTTTTTTGGGTCACACCGGCTCAGGGATTACTCTGGCTCGCACTCAGGAATCACTCCTGCGGTGCTCGGGGACCATATGGGATCCGGGATCGACCCAGGCCACGCCGGCCGTGCAAGGCAACGCCTACCCGCTGGGCTATCGCCGGCCCTCGTTTTTCTATCTTTCTCTCTCTCACTCGCTTGCTCTCTCTCTCTCTCTCTCTCTTCTCTTACTCGCTATGGCTTGCAATACATACATTTAGAGGTTATCATGTGTATCCCTTTGCCAATATTCAGTGCTCAGTTCTAGGCTGGTATTATTATTTCCAACGATTATTAGCACACAGTTCCCTTCTCTGTCTTACTTAACTCCTGACTCCCACACAATTGCAGCTGATTCCACCTATTCACAAGACCTCCTAATCCATGCTTTGCCTGGTCTTGGATATTGGTATCATAATATATAACTTATTATTATTTTATTATGTTATATAATTAATAAATAATAATTCATATAATAGATTATTTATACGGCAAATGATCCTAATTAATGTAATTTATAACTATTATATTATATTATATATACATGCATATATATTATATCCCACAAATAAATGTAGTCATTCTATATCTGTCCTTTTCCTTCTGGCTAATTTTACTCAGCATGATCCTTTCCATGTACATCCATTATAGGCAAATTTCATAGCTTCGTTTTCCTAACAGCTGCATAGTATTCCATTGTGTACATGTACCAAAGTTTCCTTATCCAGTCATCTGTTCTTGGGCACTCTTTTTGTTTCCACATTCTGACTATTGTTAATAGTGCTTCTAGTTTCATAAAATTTTAATTTATGGAATTAAATTGTCACCAGAAATTACATGCTATTTTTTATTTATACAATAGGGGGAATATTTCCCTTTCTTGATTTTTAAGCTTCTTGACAGTTTTTAAAATTTTTTTTATTGTACCACCATGCAAAAATACAATTAAAAAGATATTCATCAGCTTTGTAATAGCCTACTGCATAATGATTCAATAAAATTAAATTTAAAAAAAGATAAGAAAGAAAAAAAAGAAAAAGATGTTCATGATTGGGTTTCAGTTATACATTTTTCCAGCACCTGTCCCTCCACCAGTACCCCATTCCCAACACCAATATCCCCAAGTTCCCTCCCCTCCTCTAGCCTGCCTCTATAACAGGCACTATTTCTCCTCTCTCTCTCTCTCTCTATCTCTCTCTCTTACACACTGAGGCTAGCCCTACAGACATTTAGGGATTATCATGTAACTCCCTTTGTGTACATTCAATGTTCAGTTCTGGTGTGGCACTAACATTTGCCATAATTAGTAGAGCATTAGTGTATACTTATGAATGCTGTCATTCTTTATCTGTCTTTTACTTTCTGACTAATTTCACTCATCATGATACTCTCCATGTCCATCCATTTGCATGTAAATTTTGTGACTTCATCTTTTCTGACAGCTGCATAGTATTCCATTGTGTAGATGTACCACAGTTTCCCTAATCAATCTTCTGTTCTTGGGCATTCAGGTTGTTTCCAGACTCTGGCTATTGTGAATAGTGTTTCGATGAACATCGAAGTGCAGATAGTGTTTCTTCTGTGTGGTTTTGGGTCTCCAGGGTATATTCCCAGGAGTGATATCATTGGGTCAATGGGAGCTCAATATCTAGTTTTTGAAGGAATATCCATAGTTTTCCAAAAGGGTTGGACCAGTTGGCACTACCACCAACAGTGGATGAGAGTTCTTCCTTCCTTCCCACATCAGTGCCAGCACCAGTTGTTCTTGCTCTTTTGGATATGTGCCAGTCTCTGTGGTATGAGATAATACCTCACTGTTGTTTTGATTTTCATCTCCCTGATGATTAGTGATGAAGAGCACTTTTTCATATGCCCTTTGGCCATTATAATTTCTTCTTTTTGGAAGTTTTGTTCATTTATTCTCCCCCATTTTTTGATGGGGTTGGCTGTTTTCTTCTTGTAGAGTTCTACCAGTGCCCAATATATCCTGGATATCAACCCCTTATCAGTGGGAAGAAAGTGGATATTCTTTCCCAGTCTGCAGGCTGCTTCTTGACAATTTTTAATACGTATATTCAGTTTTTCAATTTACATGTGTTGGGGCTCAGCGGGGTCCCCAATAGATGTTGGGACTTAAAAGGTCCCCAGCCGCATTTGGGGCGAAGGGCTTTTCCCTGCCCCCCACACTCCACCCCACCCCCTATTGATGGACAAAGAGAAAAGACCACAATGTTGAAAGTCTGAAGCTCTTTTCTTTAATCCCTTCTCACTCACTCCTCACTACACTACACTCCGCACACAGCAAGTCAAGTCTGCTCAAAATATTTACTTCACAAAAGATTTGGGGAAGAAAGTTGCAAGAGGTAATGGACCTTAACCCTGAAAAAAATGAGATGATAAAAAGTTTCCCTTTCCTGAGCAAACCACCAGAGTACTTAACCCAGAGATGGATTTTTATCCTGGGTCTATAGGCCCACACAAGACAAGGGCTGAAGGAACCCGAACTTGTTGTTTTCTTCTCTACTTAGCTGGTAAACAATCATTAATAATAAAAACACAGTAAGAGAGACATTTATCTACACCTGGAATTAAATTTATAGGGTGACCATTCATAATGGACTACTCTTCATATTCCAGACTACATTCCTTTGTCCAGGTGGTTTTATTCCTAGTTCTCACATCTTCCTTTTGACTACTGTTTCTCTTTAAGTCAGTCACATCAGAGTTTGTCCCAAGACCTTACTTTTATTTTATTATATTGCTTAGAATGTTTAGTCCATCCCATGTCGAGCCCAGGGTAGCTTACTCATGGTTTTCCCTGGATCCATCCAGTCCCACAATGGGACCCTCATTTTGGGGTGTAAGGAATTAGAATCAACCTAAGGGGAACTCAGGTTTTTAGTTAGGAAATATATGGATGCCCAGGAGAAACTAATTCAGAGTTAATTAACTCCTATATCACAAAAGCATAACCTTGACTGTCTCACTCTGTTTCTATAAAAATTCTTTATACTTGCATAAAAATAAGTAAAGTGCATACAGGAAAGAGAAAAGCAACTTCCACTTACAATGCAAAACCCAGGGCTGGCAAGTAGGAGACAGAGGGCTATGAACAAAGGGTAATCAAACAACATGAGTACAATAAAAGTTGATAAAATGCTATTTTTTGTTTACTGATTAATATCCCGTTATGTATATATGCAACATCTTCTTTGTCTAGTCACCTATTGTTGGGCACTTGCATTGGTTCCCAGTCTTGCTTACTGTAATTCACAGCAGTGAATATTGTGTTTGTACAGTTTTAAATTAGTACTTTTGTGCTCTTTGGATATAATTGAGGGTAGAATTGTAGGATCCTAATGTATATCTATTTTAAATTTTTTTAGAAACCTCCATATTAATATTTGAACAGAGTGGTTGGACCAATTGAAATTTGAACAGAGTATAAAAGTTCATTTTTT
>JAJIBD010038999.1:0-51729 GCA_021461705.1 Cryptotis parvus | reverse complement strand
CTGCAAATGGCAGCATGGTTCATCAATAGATGCTGGATTTAGAGATGACTACAGGAGTATGCTACCTGCAGGGCAGAGACTGGCAAGCTACCCTTGTCGTATTTGATATGCCAAATACCAGTAACAATTATAGACCTCATTCCCATGACCTGATAGAATGGTTTGAGGCTCTTTATGTTCCTGGAGCAAGCAGGTGCCCTTGGGCTTTACTTGCATGAGGACAGGACATATGCAGATGATACTGGTGCCCGCTTGAGCAAATCAATGATGAACGGGAAGACAGTGATACAGTGATACCTCACACACAACCAACCCCATTTTGATCCCTAGCACGACATTTGATCTCCCTACTTACAGAAGTGAATTATAAGCACACAACCAGGAATAAGCCCTGAGCACAGCTGGGTGCACGAAATAAAAACAAAATAAATTTCTCAGACACTGTTAGGGCAAAAGCCAAGTCAGCTAAATCTTCATTTCTTCCCTAGGAGATCCTAAAACCAGTGATTTCCTTCTATGAGAAGCTTATCAGCTAGTCTAGGAGACCAAGTATTTAGGTGGGGTGTGTGTGTGTGTGTGTGTGTGTGTGGAGGGTAGGAGATATATTTATTTTTTGAAGCTAAAATTTTTTGAAGTAAATTATATGGATTCTCATGAATTGTTTCTTAGAAGAATCAGATAATATTTTCCCTAGAACTACTGTTTTACTTTATACAAATTTCCATACACAAATAGGATGTGGGAAGAAAGTGTTGTGGAAATGGAGACATAGAAGAGAACATTTCATGAATGGAGCCCTGTGTAATTTGCTCCCTAAAGATCACCTCCCTTGTAGGACATGGTCTCAAAATTGAGTGATGCAAGGTGCAAAAAGTTTACTAGAATCTACTCTCTTCAAGTTTTATACCTCAGATTGAAATAAGATGGAAAGATAATAAAGTCAAACAGGTCAAATTCTAGTTCACTCCTTCTGTGTATAGAACATAGGCAATTTAAATCCTGCCATTCTCAATATTCTTACCTGTAAAGAATGGAAATTATATTTCTTGCTTAATTTGGCTTCATAGGACTGTATGAAATGATATATAAGTTCCTTGCAATGAAACCTGTCCCCCACAATAGTCACTCATTAAATACGCTACTCTTCGGCCTCCGGCCAAGTCCAATATAGCTCCTAGGGTTCGATGACATGTGGGGGTGGCTGCACCAGCTGGATTTGGAGCAAGGATTGGGCTCCTCCTCCCATCCTTCCACCTCCATGTTGGCGGGTGTGGCTACAGGCCCACTGCTTCCACAAGCAGCAAAGCAGGAGGAGACAGACCAGACCCACAGTTGCTCAGGCACAGGGCTGCAGAGCGGCTGCACAACAGACTTAGAGAATAATGAAGGTTAGGACAAGTCCTGCCCGGCTTATTACCAACCCACCCTGCAGCAGTCTTTTCCGAACCCAGCCCATCTATGCCCATCCAGAGACTCACACACATGGGACAGAGCTGCTACTTGCTCTCCCTATGCCCAGCTGATCATGAGGAAACTCGGAGGGATGGGGGGGATTTTAGCCCTGGCCTGCCACCCCAGCAGAGCCTCACAAGGGAGCCAGAGGAACCCCCAAACATGAGGGCCATCATTTTCCACACCCATACCCCCTCTCCTCAGAGCTCCACCCAGCAGAGAGCTGATCACAGCCTGCCTTGCATAGCTGCTTTGCAGCCGTGCAGTTAATCAATAAATGCTGGAGATCAAAGGTGACTACAAGAGTATGCCACCTGCACAGCAGAGCCTGGCAAGCTACCTGTGTGTATTTGATATGCCAAATACTAGTAACAATTATAGACCTCATTCCCATGACCTGATGGTATGGTTTGAGATTCTTTATGGCTTGAGACTCTTTTATGTTCCTGGAATCGTCCTGGAATAGGACGATTACACTTGAAGAGATGTGGCTCACTGCCAGCAATTTCTATCTTCATTGTCTACGCACCAAAAATCCACATACAAAGAAGATGAAATTGAGAAATTCTACATGGAATTGGAGGAGTTCTATAAAAAGATCACACCTTCTACAAGATCATAGTCGGTGATTTTAATGCCAAGATAGGACCGAGAAGATCGGCTGAAGAACTCCACATCGGGACCCATGGCCTAGAATGGAACGAACAGGGTGAGAGACTATCTGAGTTCATCATGTCCACCAACACCATTCATGGGAACTCACAGTTCCAGAAAGCTGAAGCGAAACGTTGGACATGGGAATCTCCTGGCGGACAGTTCCACAATGAAATTGACCACATCATCTTCAATCGATGGTTTTGTCTGACCGATGTAACTGTCATACCCAAATTCCAAACAGGATCAGACCACCATCTCCTTCGTGCAATTCTACTTCCCGCAATGGGGAGAAAAGGCTGCAAAGTTTAAGAAGAGAGCTCCCAGAACGACCACCAACTGGGAACTCTTTGGTACCATTGCAGCAACATGGGAAGATACCATCATTGACGACATCGATGAAGAATACAACCAACTGGTTCAGCACCTCCACGATTGGGCGAAAAATGCCGAGAGAGAGAAAAGACACAAAAGAATGCCTGTCTTCAGAAACTCTCGAGCTCATTCACCAACGTGGCAAGGCGCGAGCCTCAGGAGACAAAATGCTAACGTCCAAGCTTGCTAAATGGTGCAGAGAAGCAATAAAAGAAGACCTCAAAGACAGAAGAGCAGAAATACTGGAAGATGCAGCAGAAGCTGGGAAAAGCATTCGCACTGCCCGCCTGTCCTTCGCCAACTATAAGACCAAGATGACTGCCCTCTGAGCCCTGATGGATCTATCACATCTTCCAGAAAGGCAATGGAGAAGATTATCCAGGACTTCTACTCAAATCTCTTTGATAGCCACATCCACCTGCCCACATACCAAATTCCACAGGATGATATGTCATTGCCAACGTTCTCCCTTCTGAAATCCGACATGCCATCTCGTCGGGTAAAGAAGGGAACAGCACCAGGCCCAGACAAAGTCAGACCCAAACACCTGAAGAATCTGCTGTCGGTACTCATCAATACACTAGCTCGGCTCTTCACACTTTTACCTGTCCAAATGCAAGGTGCCCTCCCAATGGAAAACCAGCAGGACAGTTCTACTGTTCAAGAAGGGAGACATTCCCGACATCGGCAACTATCACCCCATCTGCCTGTTGTCCGTCATCTACAAGCTGTTTACACAAGTCATCCTGAACAGGATTAGCAGAACACTAGATGAAGGACAACCATGCGAGCAAGCAGGCTTCCAGAAAGCATTCAGCACAATCGACCACACAGTAACCAAGCTCATCGAGGTTTGTAGGGAGTACAAGATGCCGCTCTGTCTCACGTTCATTGATTTACAGAAAGCCTTTGATTCTGTGGAGACTGAAGCAGTCATTGGAGCCCTAGCTAAACAGGGTGTTCAAACCCAATACATCAAGATCCTCCGTGAGCTGTATTATGGATTCACCACCAGGATCTCACCATTCTACAAAGAAGTGATCATTAATGTGAAAAAGAGGGGTTCGACAGGGTGATACCATTTCACCAAAACTCTTCAGCGCCACCCTCAAGAACATCATGCAACAATTAGAATGGGAAGGAATGGGAGTGGGGGATAGATGGTCAGCAACTACACCACCTTCGCTTCGCTGATGACATCATTCTAATAACACCAAACATTAGCCAAGCAGCACAAATGCTGGTTGACTTTGACCGAGAATGTGGAAAGATAGGTCTACAGCTGAATCTAAAGAAAACAATATTCATGAAGAATGAACTAGTTCCTGAGGCCCCATTCACTCTCAATGGAACAAACATCTGTGAATGCAGCAGTTATGTGTACCGAGGTCGAGAAATCAACATGATGAACGACCTAAAACCTGAGCTGCGCAGGAGGAAGAGAGCGGCATGGAATGCCTTCAAAGGCATCGAAGAAATAGCTAAAAGGACAAAGAACCTCTGGCTCCGGGCACATCTCTTTGACTCCACCATTCTCCCTGCATTAACATACGCCTCAGAGACCTGGGCCCTACAAAAGCAGGATGACAATGCTATTCGGGTCTCCCAGAGAGGAAGCAAAAGAGTTATGCTTGGAATATCATGCCTCACTCAAGTGAGAGAAGGAATCCGGAGTTCTGACCTCTGGTCACTATTCCAGAATCAGGGACGCTGTCTCGTTTGCCAAGGCATCGAAAATCAGATGGGCTGGACATGCAATGCGATTTGGAGACAACCGCTGGACTAGAGCCATTACCGACTGTATCCCACGGGATGTCAAAAGATCACGTGGCCGCCCACCTACAAGATGGTCAGGACTTCCTTGTCAAGACCCTGAAGGAACAGTTTGAGGCTCTTCATATTCCTGAATCAACCAGATTCCATTGGGCTATATTGGCACGTGATAGGGTCCAATGGAAATATTACTGGAGCCGGCTCGAGCAAATCGATGAATAACGGATTCAAGTGATCAAGTGATGTTCCTGGAGCAAACAGATGCCCTTGGACTCTACTAACATGAGACAGGACACATGGAGATTTTACTGGTGCCCACTCGAGTAAATTGATGATGAATGGGAAGTCAAGTGATCAAGTTATCAAGGACAAGGTCCTTCCCAGGATCTTTCACATTTATACACTGTAATGATCATTGTAGTTGCAACACACTGGGGGCAGGGGTAATAGGGAATGGGTAATTATAATGTTACACTAGAACTCACTATTAAATATACACATACTTACATCATAAACCTTAAATATCTGTAGGGCAAGCCACAAAATTGTATGAGAAGAGAGAGAGAGTGAAATACAGAGATGGAGATAGAGACAGAGAGAGAGAAAGAGAGAAAGAAAAGGTGTCGGCTATAGGGGCAGGGATGGGGTTGGGTGGGAGGCAGTGTGGGGACATTGGTGGTGGGAATGGGGCACTGGTGAAGGGCTGGGTGCTCGAACACTGTATGACAGAGAACCAATCATGAATATATTTGTAATTGTAGATCTCATGGTAGTTTAATAAAAATTAAAAAAATAAAAAATAAATATGTTACTTTCTTTTACTATCTTGGTGGATGGTAAATAATAAGGCTAATGGACTTTATTTTTTCTGTATTTTATTATACTGTGTGAGATATACAATTACAAGATGTTCATGTTTGGGTTTCAGTTATACAGTGTTCCAGCACCCATACCCCCACACATGCCCATTTCCCACCACCAATTACCCCACTTCCCTCCCCCCCTCCCCAATCCCTCCTTCATGGCAGGTTCTTTATCTCTTTTCTCTCCTTCTCTATCTGTCTTCTCTTTCTCTCTCTCTCTCTCCATCTCGCTTCCCTTTCTTACACATTGTGGATTACAATACATTCATCTAGAGGTTATCATGAGTACCTTTTGCTATATTCAATGTTCAGTTCTTGGATGGTACCATCATTCTCAATGATTACCAGCACACTGTTCTCTTCTCTGTCCTACCAGCCTCTGACTCCCATGAGTTTGTAGTATACTAGGTTTTCAAGCTGTGTCCCGCTGTGGGGTCCAGACCTTGAGGATGGCTGTGGTTGTATTACGTGAGGTTTTCTGACTTCTGGGGACTTGGCAGGGGAACAAGTCAAGGGACCAAATTTGTCCCCAAGCCAACAGGCCCATTAGTCTAGTGCAGGATGGGCAGGCAGAGAGGCTGCCCTGCACCTGAATGGCTAATGCACTTTAAAAGTGTTCACCCCATATTCTTTTGGGAATAACAGTTATCCGAGCACTGTAGAATGAATTTGTAGTAGATTCCCGCTGAAATGCTGCCTTGAAGATGCTTTAATTATTATCCCTTTCTCCTCTAGATATGAGGCTGTACCATATAGATTGCTCATAAACTAAAGTTGTCTATAAACTGCACCTCCTAAAAGGGGTAAATTTAAAGTGTGTTTTGGATTGACTTTAAAAATATTGTATCCACAGTACAAAACTTTTGCAATAGAACAGTTGCCTGGCTTCATTCTTAGTACAACACACACAAGAACAAAACCATCAGATTGACCTTAAAAATGCCAAATTAAACAACAGTAGTATTAGGGGGAATGCCATGTTGGAAAGAGGAGGGCAAAGTTTGATGCCGGTTGGAATGTCACCAGCGTTTGCAGCTCTTCCCTTTTCAGCGTTGTCCAATTTTAAGCCAAAGTCACAGCTGGGAGAGGTACTTATTTATTTGTCCCCAGACCACACAGCAACAACCTGGCCCCACCCCCATCCCCATTCTTATTTCATGTTTCGGGTCAGTTCTCCAAGATTGGTGCACTGGGTTTTGCCAACACAGTTTGTACTCTGACAATTAAGATTTTACAGCTAAAGTAGTTTGTTTGAGGGAGGGAGCAGAGTTTTGGGTGTCCTCTGCTGTGATTGGTGGGATGGGTTTTCAGCTTCCATGATAATGTACAACAGCTGCTGAAGAACGTCCCATTCTAAGTGACACCACATTGGAAATGAGAACCAGCTTCTAAAATCATTTGCAGCATCATTTTGTATGATTGAATTTCCCACTTTGAGGAAGGCAGATGACATTTTTATCTAAAAACAGTTTAGCTCCCTTTGGGTGGGGAAGTACTTAATTCTACCAGCAGAATACAAAGCAGATTATGGAAAAGGGAGACACACTCCCTGCAAGGAAAGAAGGAAAGCAAACAGCAGTGAAATGTGCAGAACTGGGATCCACCTGCTCTTTGTCCCAGTGACATGAGATGAACTCTTCCTTTGAGTGCCAATTCCCTTAAGTTCGCCTCCTCCAGTGTGCATCATAAAGAACAGAGTTGGCCAAAATTTTAATATATTTGTCACAGGCTCAAATGTGTGGGCAACTTAGACCTTGGGGAAGCAGGACAAGTGCCTGGGTGAAGGATGAGAGGCATTATAAGACACCAGGTACTGTTGCCTTAGAGCTTGGAGCAGTTTATTTACTTATTTTGCTTTTTCTTTTGGGTTCATCAACAATGCTGGGTGGCAGTGGTGTTTGGGGGACCATAAGGAATGCCAGGTTATCGAAGGCAAACATCCTATCCACTGTTCTATCACTTCAGCTCCAGAGCCTGAAACTGTTTAGTCGGGTGCACTTCATCCTGCTGCATGTTACATGACATAGTCTGCCAGAGCTGAAAGGTATTCAGTTGTATGGGCCTTAGCTGTGACATCAGAATCACAAAGGGTGCATAATGGCTAAATGTAAGGCTTTGGGACCAGGGATGTGGTTCAAAGGGTAGAGTATTTGCTTAGCATGTGTGAAGTGTTCATTCCAATCCCTGGTGCTACATGCCCCATCTCCAGCACATAAGTGTATCCACACAGCAGCATAAAGGAAGAGATTTTAGGAATTATGTTTACCTTATAAATTGTTATTTTATTTTTAAGGTTGCATTTAAAGCATAGTCCTAGAAAAAAATTCCTCATAGAAGAAATACAAATGACCAAAAGACACATGAAAAAAATGCTCTACATTGCTAATAATCAGGGAGATGCAACTCAAAACAACAATGAAATATAATCTCATACCAAAGAGACTGGAACGCAACCAAAAGAATAAGAACAGCTAGAGCTGGCATGGATGCAGGGAATAAGGGACTCTCATACATTACTGGTGGGAATGCTGACTGGTACAGTCTTTCTGGAGAACAATATGGGCATTCCTCATAAAGCTAGACATTGAACTTCCATACAACCCAGCTATACCACTTCTGGGAATATACCCTTGGCTTCAAGAACATACAGCAGAAATGCCATCTGCACTACTATTTTTATTGAAGCACTATTCACAATAGCCAGAATTTAGAAACAACTTGAGTACCCAAGAACAGATGACTGTTTAAAGAAACTATGACACATTTACATAATGGAATACTATGCAGCTGTTAGGAAAAATGAAGTCATGAAATTTGCCTATAAATGCATGGACATGTAGAGTATCATGCTGAGTGAAAAAGAGTCAGATGGGTGAAAAGGGACATTCATAGAATGTATTCATTCATTGTGGTATGTTAAAAAAACACAATTTGAAACCAATTCCCAAGGACAGTAGAAACAAGGGCAAGGAGGATTGGTCCATGGCTGGAAGTCTGCTTGGGGGAAAAGGGAGTTGGAATAGGAAGGGACCACATGACAATGATGGGAAATGTGCACTGGTGGTGGGACATGTGCACTGGTGGTGGCAAATGTGCACTGGTGGTGGGAAATGTGCACTGGTGGTGGGAAATGTGCACTGGTGGTGGGACATGTGCACTGGTGGTGGGAAATGTGCACTGGTGGTGGGAAATGTGCACTGGTGGTGGGACATGTGCACTGGTGATGGGAAATGTGCACTGGTGGTGGGAAATGTGCACTGGTGGTGGAAATGTGCACTGGTGGTGGGAAATGTGCACTGGTGGTGGGAAATGTGCACTGGTGGTGGGAAATGTGCACTGGTGGTGGGAAATGTGCACTGGTGGTGGGAAATGTGCACTGGTGGTGGGAAATGTGCACTGGTGGTGGGACATGTGCACTGGTGGTGTGACATATGCACTGGTGGTGGGAAATGTGCACTGGTGATGGGAAATGTGCACTGGTGATGGGAAATGTGCACTGGTGGTGGGAAATGTGCACTGGTGATTGGAAATGTGCACTGGTGGTGGGAAATGTGCACTGGTGGTGTTAAATGTGCACTGGTGGTGGGAAATGTGCACTGGTGGTGGGAAATGTGCACTGGTGGTGGAAATGTGCACTGGTGGTGGGAAATGTGCACTGGTGGTGGGACATGTGCACTGGTGGTGGGAATGTGCACTGGTGGTGGGACATGTGCACTGGTGGTGGGACATGTGCACTGGTGGTGGGAAATGTGCACTGGTGGTGGGAAATGTGCACTGGTGGTGGGAAATGTGCACTGGTGGTGGAAATGTGCACTGGTGGTGGGAAATGTGCACTGGTGGTGGGAAATGTGCACTGGTGGTGGGAAATGTGCACTGGTGGTGGAAATGTGCACTGGTGGTGGGACATGTGCACTGGTGGTGGGAAATGTGCACTGGTGGTGGGAAATGTGCACTGGTGGTGGGAAATGTGCACTGGTGGTGGGAAATGTGCACTGGTGGTGGGAAATGTGCACTGGTGGTGGGAAATGTGCACTGGTGGTGGGAAATGTGCACTGGTGGGAATGTGCACTGGTGGTGGGAAATGTGCACTGGTGGTGGGAAATGTGCACTGGTGGTGGGAAATGTGCACTGGTGGTGGGAAATGTGCACTGGTGGTGGGACATGTGCACTGGTGGTGGGAAATGTGCACTGGTGGTGGGACATGTGCACTGGTGGTGGGAAATGTGCACTGGTGGTGGGACATGTGCACTGGTGGTGGGACATGTGCACTGGTGGTGGAATGTGCACTGGTGGTGGGACATGTGCACTGGTGGTGGGAAATGTGCACTGGTGATGGGAAATGTGCACTGGTGGTGTTAAATGTGCACTGGTGGTGGAACATGTGCACTGGTGGTGGGAAATGTGCACTGGTGGTGGGAAATGTGCACTGGTGGTGGAAATGTGCACTGGTGGTGGGAAATGTGCACTGGTGGTGGGAAATGTGCACTGGTGGTGGGACATGTGCACTGGTGGTGGGAAATGTGCACTGGTGGTGGGAAATGTGCACTGGTGGTGGGAAATGTGCACTGGTGGTGGGACATGTGCACTGGTGGTGGGAAATGTGCACTGGTGGTGGAAATGTGCACTGGTGGTGGGACATGTGCACTGGTGGTGGGAAATGTGCACTGGTGGTGGAAATGTGCACTGGTGGTGGAAATGTGCACTGGTGGTGGAATGTGCACTGGTGGTGGGACATGTGCACTGGTGGTGGGAAATGTGCACTGGTGGTGGGAAATGTGCACTGGTGGGAAATGTGCACTGGTGGTGGGACATGTGCACTGGTGGTGGGAAATGTGCACTGGTGATGGGAAATGTGCACTGGTGGTGGAAATGTGCACTGGTGGTGGGACATGTGCACTGGTGGTGGGAAATGTGCACTGGTGGTGGGACATGTGCACTGGTGGTGGGAAATGTGCACTGGTGGTGGGACATGTGCACTGGTGGTGTGAAATATGCACTGGTGGTGGGAAATGTGCACTGGTGGTGGGAAATGTGCACTGGTGGTGGGAAATGTGCACTGGTGGTGGGAAATGTGCACTGGTGGTGGGAAATGTGCACTGGTGGTGGAAATGTGCACTGGTGGTGGGACATGTGCACTGGTGGTGGGACATGTGCACTGGTGGTGGAAATGTGCACTGGTGGTGGGAAATGTGCACTGGTGGTGGGAAATGTGCACTGGTGGTGGAAATGTGCACTGGTGGTGGGAAATGTGCACTGGTGGTGGGACATGTGCACTGGTGGTGGGAAATGTGCACTGGTGGTGGGAAATGTGCACTGGTGGTGGGAAATGTGCACTGGTGGTGGGACATGTGCACTGGTGGTGGAAATGTGCACTGGTGGTGGAAATGTGCACTGGTGGTGGGACATGTGCACTGGTGGTGGGAAATGTGCACTGGTGGTGGAAATGTGCACTGGTGGTGGGACATGTGCACTGGTGGTGGGAAATGTGCACTGGTGGTGGGAAATGTGCACTGGTGGTGGAAATGTGCACTGGTGGTGGGAAATGTGCACTGGTGGTGGGAAATGTGCACTGGTGGTGGGAAATGTGCACTGGTGGTGGGAAATGTGCACTGGTGGTGGGAAATGTGCACTGGTGGTGGGAAATGTGCACTGGTGGTGGGAAATGTGCACTGGTGGTGGGAAATGTGCACTGGTGGTGGGAAATGTGCACTGGTGGTGGGACATGTGCACTGGTGGTGGGAAATGTGCACTGGTGGTGGGAAATGTGCACTGGTGGTGGGAAATGTGCACTGGTGGTGAAATGTGCACTGGTGGTGGGAATGTGCACTGGTGGTGGGAAATGTGCACTGGTGGTGGAAATGTGCACTGGTGGTGGAAATGTGCACTGGTGGTGGGAAATGTGCACTGGTGGTGGGAAATGTGCACTGGTGGTGGGACATGTGCACTGGTGGTGGGACATGTGCACTGGTGGTGGGACATGTGCACTGGTGGTGGGAAATGTGCACTGGTGGTGGGAAATGTGCACTGGTGGTGGGAAATGTGCACTGGTGGTGGGAAATGTGCACTGGTGGTGGAAATGTGCACTGGTGGTGGGAAATGTGCACTGGTGGTGGGAAATGTGCACTGGTGGTGGGAAATGTGCACTGGTGGTGGAAATGTGCACTGGTGGTGGAAATGTGCACTGGTGGTGGACATGTGCACTGGTGGTGGAAAATGTGCACTGGTGGTGGGAAATGTGCACTGGTGGTGGGAAATGTGCACTGGTGGTGGAAATGTGCACTGGTGGTGGGAAATGTGCACTGGTGGTGGGACATGTGCACTGGTGGTGGGAAATGTGCACTGGTGGTGGGAAATGTGCACTGGTGGTGGGACATGTGCACTGGTGGTGGGAAATGTGCACTGGTGGTGGGACATGTGCACTGGTGATGGGAAATGTGCACTGGTGGTGGGAAATGTGCACTGGTGGTGGGAAATGTGCACTGGTGGTGGGAAATGTGCACTGGTGGTGGGAATGTGCACTGGTGGTGGGACATGTGCACTGGTGGTGGAAATGTGCACTGGTGGTGGGACATGTGCACTGGTGGTGGGGAATGTGCACTAGTGGTGGGAAATGTGCACTGGTGGTGGGAAATGTGCACTGGTGGTGAAATGTGCACTGGTGGTGGAAAATGTGCACTGGTGATGGGAAATGTGCACTGGTGGTGGGACATGTGCACTGGTGGTGGGACATGTGCACTGGTGGTGGAAATGTGCACTGGTGGTGGGAAATGTGCACTGGTGGTGGGACATGTGCACTGGTGGTGGGAAATGTGCACTGGTGGTGGAAAATGCACTGGTGGTGGGAAATGTGCACTGGTGGTGGGAAATGTGCACTGGTGGTGGGAAATGTGCACTGGTGGTGGGACATGTGCACTGGTGGTGGGAAATGTGCACTGGTGGTGGGAAATGTGCACTGGTGGTGGGAAATGTGCACTGGTGGTGGGAAATGTGCACTGGTGGTGGGAAATGTGCACTGGTGGTGGGAAATGTGCACTGGTGCTGGGACATGTGCACTGGTGGTGGGACATGTGCACTGGTGGTGGGAAATGTGCACTGGTGGTGGGAAATGTGCACTGGTGGTGGGAAATGTGCACTGGTGGTGGGAAATGTGCACTGGTGGTGGGAAATGTGCACTGGTGGTGGGACATGTGCACTGGTGGTGGGAATTGTGCACTGGTGGTGGGACATGTGCACTGGTGGTGGGAATTGTGCACTGGTGGTGGGAAATGTGCACTGGTGGAGAGGTGGGTCTTAAAGCATTCTGTGACTGAAACCCACTCAAGAACAGCCTTGTAGCCGTATCTCACAGTGATTCAATTTAAAAATATGAATAAAAAGAAAACACACACACACTCACACAAAAGGTATAGTGGCAAGGAATGGCATTTGAGGAAAGAATTAAAAGCTTAAGCCACCAAATACAGTTTTTTTTTGTCATGATTCTTGCATTATTTGTACTGTCCTTTATAGATTTCCCTTCCTATCTTCTGTTTTGGAAATTCCTCGTACATGGGGGAGTATATTTCCCCAACTTTCCCTAGGACATCTGTGTACGTCTGCTAATTTATGGGCTTATAGGCAGAGTAATGGACCTGTGCCTAGGGAAATTTCTAATTTAGAAACTCTTCTAGCTCAATGTTTCATCAGATTTTTTTAAATTTTTTTCACAGCTGAGCATGTGGCCACACAGTGTAAGTAAGCCCATATTTACACATGAACACAACTGATACTTAAGTTCACTCTTAAGGGTCTGTTTTGGATTCAATGTGAAAACATATTTTTTGCTTATGCTTTAGCATAAAGCAAGTAAAAGTCACAGGTTGGAGTGACAGCTGTGCTGAGTAAAAAGTAGTGTCCAGAATTGACATGTCAATGAAAGAGGAGACTTCCTTGTGAGGATATCTCTCTGACCCAAGGGATGCCTGTGAGGTGTATGGTAAAAATCATCCAAAAGGCATTTCTTCTTTGAAGGATAATTTGTTCTTCTTTCTGAAGCTTATAAATGCAGGAAGACAATGTACCGGAAGAAGTCACAAAATCATGCTCTTTCCTGAAATAAACCCTTCCTGAGCTTCCATTTTTGCTAATAATTGTGTATCTTCTACCTGATGATTGTGTGGCTCATCTCTCATTTACCTGAGAGAAAGCTCTCAGGTATCAATCTAGATAAAAGAGAATTGTTCTATGGAGGAAAATAGACATTGTTTTCAGAATCTGATTCAAGAATACCTCAAATAAATACCATGAAGCATCTTTTTTTCTCTGTTTGTATTACATTCATTTAAAATTTTATTTTATTATACACCATGAGATACACAATTATAAAATTGTTCATGATTAGGTTTCAGTCATACAGTGTTCCAGCACCCATCTCTCTGCCAGTGCACATTTCCTATCACCAATGTCCCCTGATTCCCTCCCCTCCTCCTCCAGCCTACCTCTATGGCAGGAACTTTGGCTCTTCACTCTCTCTCTCTCTCTCTCTCTCTCTCTCCTCTTCTCTCTCCTCTCCCCCTTTTCTTACACGTTGTGACTTGCAATACATACATTTAGGGGTTATATCCCTTTGCCTATGTTCTAGGCTGGTATTCCCAACAATTATTAGCACACTGACCCTTCTAGGCTGGTATTAGTCAGTTATAGGCTGGTATTACCATTTCCAACAATTATTAGCACATTAACCAATTATTAGGACCTTCTCTGTCTTTCCTAATATCTGACTCCGACACAGTTTAGTAGATTCCAACCTCTGACAAGTCCCATGTTTTGCAGGCCTTAATACTATTTAACTTCTATATCACCAAAATGAATGCAATCATTCTATATCTGTCTATTTCACTTAACATGATACTCTACATGTACATCCATTTATAGGCAAATTTCATAACTTTGTTTTTCCTAACAGCTGCATAGCATTCCATTGTGTAGATATACCATAGTTTCTTTATCCAGTTATCTGTTCTCGGGCACTCAGGTTCTTTCCAGATTCTGGCTATTGTGAATAGTGCTGCTATGAACATAGAAGTGCACTACAGATGATGTTTCTGCTGTGTGTTTTTGGATCTCCAGGGTATAATGCCAGGAGTGGTAATGCTGGGTCAAATGGGAGCTCAATTTCTAGCTTTGGGAGTAAAGTCCATATTGTTTTCCAAAAAAGGCTGTACCAGTCGACATTCCCACCAACAGTGGATGAGAGTTCCTTTCTCCCTCCATCCACACCAGCACTTGTTTTTCTTGCTCTTTTGATATGTGCCAGTCTCTGTGGTATGAGATGATATCTCACTGTTGTTTTGATTTGCATCTCCAAGATGATGAGCGATGATGAGCATTTTTAATATGCCTTTTGGCCATTTGAATTTCTTCTTTGACAAAGTTTCTGTTCATTTCTTTTCCCATTTTATGATGGGGTTGGCTGTTTTCTTCTTGTAAAGTTCTACCAGTGCGTGATATAACAGGATTAACAGAACATTAGATGAAGAACAACAATGCGAGCACAATCCAAAAAAGGATTCAGCACAATCGACCATATCCACACCATAACCAAACTCATTGAAGTCTATAGAGAATTCAAGATGCCGCTCTGTCTCACGTTCATTGATTTAAAGAAAGCCTTCGATTCTGTGGAGACTGAAGTGATCACAGAAACCCTAGCCAAACAGGGCATTCAAGCCCAATACATAAAGATTGTATTGGGTGAACTATATTACGGTTTCACCACTAGGATCTCACCATTCTACAGGGAAGTGATCATAGATATCAAAAGAGGGGGTTCAGCAGGGTGATTCCATTTCACCAAAACTCTTCAGCGCCACCCTCGAGAACATCATGTGATAATTAGAATGGGAAAGAATGGGGTGAAGATAGACAGCTGGCAACCACACCACCTCTGCTTCACTGATGACATCGTTCTAATAACACCAAACATCAGCCAAGCGGCACAAATGCTGGCTAACTTTGACTGAGAATGTGGAAAGATAGGTCTACTGCTGAATCTCAACAAAACATGTTCATGAGAAATGAACTAGTTCCAGAAGCCCCATTCACTCTCAATGGAGCAAACATCTCTGAATGCAACAGCCATGTGTACCTAGGTCGAGAAGTCAACATGATGAATGACCTAAAACCTGAGCTGCGCAGGAGGAAAAGAGAGGCATGAACTGCCTTCAAAAACATCGAAATGCCAGGAGTGATTCCTGAGTGCAGAGCCAGGAGTAACCCCTGAGCATCGCCGGGTGTGACCAAAAAAGCAAAAAAAAAAAAAGAAAAAAGGGGCCAGAGCGATAGCCCAGCGGGTGGGGCGTTTGCCTTGCACGCCGGCCTGTGCTGGCCTGGGTTCAATCCCTGGCATCCCATATGGTCCCCCGAGCACCGCCAGGAGTGATTCCTGAGTGCAGAGCCAGGAGTAACCCCTGAGCATCGCCGGGTGTGACCCAAAAAAGCAAAAAAAAAAAAAAAAAAATCGAAACAATAGCCAAAAGAACAAAGAACCTTCAGATAAGGGCACATCTCTTTGACTCCTGAGCTGCGCAGGAGGAAAAGAGAGGCATGAACTGCCTTCAAAAACATCGAAACAATAGCCAAAAGAACAAAGAACCTCCGGATAAGGGCACATCTCTTTGACTCCGCCGTTCTCCCTGCATTAACATACGCCTCAGAGACCTGGGCCTTAGGAAAGCAGGATGAGAATACCATTTGGGTCTCCCAAAGAGGAATTGAAAGAGCCATGCTTGGAATATCACGCCTCACTCAAGTGAGAGGAGGAATCCAGAGTTCCGACCTCTGTCGCTATTCTAAAATCAAGGAGTTGTCTCATCTGCCAGAACATCAAAAATCAGATGGACTGGTCATATAATGCAATCTGGAAATGACCATTGGAGCAAATTGATGAATAACAGGATATCAAGTGATCAAGTGATTAACCTCTTAACAGATAGGGTAATTATTCTTCTCCCACTCTGTGGGCTGTCTTTGTATCTTGATCATTGTTTCTTTTGAGGTGCAGAAGCTTTTGAGCTTCATGTAGTCCCATATGATAACCATTTCTTTTGAGACACAGAAGCTTTTAGTTTCATGTAGTATTGTATGTTTATCTTTGCTTCCAGTTGCTTTGTTAGTGTTGTTTCATCTTTGAAGATGCCTTTAGCTTCAATGTCATGGAGAGTTTTGCATGTTTTCTTCGATGTACTTCATGGATTCAGGTCTGATGAAAGCAATCCTTGGAAAAAAGAAGCATCACCTTTCCCAACTTCAAACCATATTACAAAGTGGCAGTAATTAAAACAGCATGGTATTGGAGTAAAAACAGATCTTTGGACCTATGGAAAAGAATTGAGTATCCTGCCACATATCCTCAAATATATGATAATTTAATCTTTGACAAAGGTTGAAAATATAAGAAGTGGAACAAGGAAAGCCTCTTCAACAAGCGGTGCTGGGAAAACTGGGCAGCTAGGCATAAAAAATAAAGTTAGACCTCTATCTAATGCCATGCAGAAAAGTAAAAAAAGAATTAAAGATATCAATATCTGACCTGAATCCATAAAGTTCATGGAAGAAAATAGAAGCATCTTTTTGACCACACTGTGTGTAACACACACACAACCTGGGAAAAATAACAAAAACTCAAATACATGAAGAAAAATTTATACTTCTGAAAAGTTCTTGTATGGAAGAATAAATAATTTTTCCATGGGGGAAAATATTATTTTGAAACAAAAATAAATAGAGACAAGCTATCAGATTTGATAGAATTCAGCAGATGGAGTATTCAGAGGTAAATTTATAGCAGTATAGACACATACCAACAATGAAGAAGAGAAGTTCCAAATAATTACTGTGATCTAACATGTAAGTCAACTAGGAAAATAATAAATGATGTCAAAGTTGATAAAAAAAGAATGAAATAAATGAAATTGAATAATAAAGGATCTACTAAAGATCCACAAATAAAGGAGTGAATGCTTGAAAAATTATACAAAATAAGCTAGCTTACTAAAAAAAGGAAAGAAAATCTTAATTTAAATAATCATAAACAAAAGCAAAAATACAACAAATATTATAGAAATCCAAATGATGATCAGAGTCTATCATTAGATAGCCTAGGAGAAATGGACAAATTCCAAGAATCATAAAACCTTTCCATAATTAACCAGAAAATAATACCTTGAATAGATCAAACACAATAAATAAGTTAATACATAATTAAAAACTTCTTAAAAATATAAGAATAGTAGCTTCACTGTAAGTTCTACCAGACTTTCAAAGTGTACAGATACTTATCTTTTTCAAACTTCTCCAAACAATGAAAGAGGAAGAAATGTTCCCTAACACATTTTACATTGTCAAGTTTACCCTGACAAGTACAACATACACAAATGAAACTGTGAATCTTCATCCTTGATGATTACAGATGCAAAAAATTCTGAGCAAAATCTTGGTGAGTTAAATTAGCACACCAAAGAAATTATACACCATATCAAGTCATTTATTTTCCAGAGATACAAGGATAGTTTAACAGTTGGCAATCAGGACTGAAGAGAGAGAGAGTACAGAAATTAAGACTATTGTCTTGCACACGGTCATCCGTGGCGTGGCATGGTCCCAGATCACCACCAGCACTGATCCCCAGAGTATCATCAGGAGTGACCTCTGAGCACAGAATCAGGAATAACACTTGAGCACCTTCAAGTATGGCTCCCCCTCAAATAATAATAGTGTTTGCAATTATATCTATCTATATATGTACATCTATATCTATATATGTATATCTATGTCTCTCTATCTCTCTCTATATATATCACTTGTATCACTTGTCTTCCTATTGTTCATCGATTTGCTCGAACAAGCACCAGAAACATCTCTATACATCCTGTCACATGCCAGTGTAGCCTAAGGTCATCTGCTCGCTCCAGGAACATAAAGAGCCTCAAACCATTCCTTCAGGTCATGGGAATGGAGTCTATAATTGTTACTGGTTTTTGGCATATCAAATATGACACGGGTAGATTTCCAGGCTTTGCTGTGCAGTGGGATACTCTTGTAGAAGCCTCTCATCTCATTCGTTTATTGATGAACCATGTGGCTGCAAAGCAGCTGCATGAGACAGAGAAAGATCAGCTTTTCTGCTGGGTGGAGCTCTGATGAGCTGTGGAATCCAGATGTTGAAAATGGCAGGCCTCAGGTTGAGGGATTTCTCTGGCTTCTTGTGAGGCTCTACTGGGATGGCGGGCCAGAGCTAGAACATGCCTTCCCTCCTGGGCACCTCATGTTCAGCTGGGCACAGGGAGAGCTGATAACAGCTCTACCCTGTGTATCTGATTCTCTGGATCAGGCATACATGGGCGTGAAATAGACAATGAAAGGATAAGGTAAAACAAAAGGGAGATGGCCGAGGAATGGGAGCAGAACTAGGAAGTTAGCCTGGTGCGCATGTGAGACATGCCAGGCCGGGATGAACTCATGGCAGACATGCCCCGCCTGGATGGACAGGTCAAGGGAGATGGCCCTGTGTATGTCTTGCCTACTTGCTCATGTAACCGCACACTTATAGGCCAAGAAGCTGTAAATCTTAGGTGGATAGGCTAGAGATAAAATAGTATAGACTAACTGGCTATGTCCTTCACGGGTCCTTTGTGATGGACAGAGAAAGTCTTCATGAGGGGCCTTTTGAGAAGGCTCAAGTTCCTTCCTGCCTGCTCGGACCTCCGAGTCTTTGTGGGAGCTGGACCCTGGCTAAGCAGCTCAATAAACTCTGATTTTTTCATTGCATTCCTGTGAGATTCTCTGTCTCTCGAAGGGGATAAGAAACCTGGACCCTAACAATAGCTGTAGGGTGGGACTCTGGTGAGCAGGGCTTGTGATCAGCTCTTCTGCTGGGTGGAGCTCTGATGAGCTGTGGAGACCAGATGTTGAAAACAGCGGCCCTCATGGTGTGGGGTTCCTCTGGCTTTTTGTGAGGCTCTGCTGGGATGGTGGGCCAGGGTTAGAACCCACCTTCCCTCCTGGGCACCTCATGATCAGCTTGGCACAGGGATATATTTTATGAAACCAATATCCAAGGTCAGGCAAAACATGGATCAGGAGGTCTTGTCAAAGGTGGAATCTATCCACAAACATGTGGTAATCAGAGATTAGATAAGATGGAGAAGGGAAGAGTGTGAAGACTGTGCTAATAATTGTTGAAAGTGATAATACCAGCCTAGAACTGAGGATTGAATACAGGCAAAAAGATACACATGATAACCTCTAAATGTATGTAGTGTAATCCACAGTATGTAAGAGAAAAGAGAGAGAGAGAGAGAGAAGAGATAAAGAACCTGCCATAGAGGCAGGCTAGGGGATGGGGGGATGGAATTGGGGACATGGTGGTGGAAAATGGGCACTGGTGGAGGGATGGGTGCTGGAACACTGAAAAACCGAAACCCAAACATGAACTTTGTAATTGTATATCTCACAGTGGTATAATAAAAAAAATAAGTAAATCCCACTTTTATAAAAGGGGGAAAATGTCCTTTGCATAGATTATTATATAAATAAGTCTTCTTAGCAAGAAAAAAATAATAATGTTTGCCAATCAATTAATCTGTAAATCACATCAATGAAAGGTAAAATTACATGATTAGGCTGCTGTTCTTGGGCCCTAATCATGCCTTACATTGTGAAGTCCCAGGTTTGGTGGTATAAATGTGTACATCAAACTCACAGTGTTAGCATTTTGTAAATATGTGACCCAAACTATAACAACTAAGTTTAATTTTAGAAAAGATGTAAAAGAAGATGCAAAGAAATGCAAAGTTATCTCAGACTAAATGACTGAAAAATTGTGTTTAAATAACCTTGTTAGGTATTTACAATGCACAAATTCAATGCACTTTCTATTTACATCCTAATGGTATTTTTTAAGGATATAAGCCAACCAGAGTAAAAAAAATTTCTCTCTCTGAATTACATTATATTACAAGGTAATAGTGACCAAAGAAGATGGTATTGGAAAAAAAAATAGGCATTCAAAGTAATGGAATAGAAGAGACCTTTGAAATAAACACAAACATCTGCTCACACACAGACACACAAACTCATTTAATTTATGACAAAAAAAAGTCAAGAACAAACAATGGAGAAGTGAAAGACTCTTTAGGAGCAAATGTTGGGGCCAAAGCAATAGCACAGCAGGTAGGGAATTTGCCTTGTAAGTAGCCGGCTGGGGTTCGATCCCTGGCATCCCACATGGTCCCCTGAGCCCCTGAGTAATTCCTGAGTGTAGAGCCAGGAGTAACCCCTGAGCATTGCCTTGTGTGATCCAAAAAAGACTAAAAAACAGATGTTATAGAGGGCTGGAGATGTATGGGTTAAAGATTTTGTCTTGTACCCTGGAATGGCATATGGTACCCAGAGCTCTGATAGGAAAGATCTCTGAGTGCAGAGCCAGAAGTAACTCCTGAGCAAAATTGAGCATGGCCTCCAATAAAATAAAATTTTAAAATAAAATATAAAATAAGAAAGCAATAACAAATGTCATTAGGAAAATTAGAAAGCCATATGAAAAAATATTTAGTATTTGGGGCCAGAGTGATAGTCTAGAGGGTAGGGCATTTGCCTTGCACGCGGCCGACCCTGATTTGATCCCCGTCATCCCATATGGTCCCCTGAGCACTGCCAAGAGCAATTCCTGAGTGCAAAGCCAGGAGTAACCCTGAGGATTGCCAGGTGTGACCAAAAAAGCAAAAAAAAAAAAAAAGAATTTAGTATTCAATTCCATATATTGCAACAAAATTGAGCTAAATAGTTCAAAGACACTTATCGAAGATGTAAAGCCATAGAATAGACAGAAGAAAACACGGAAATACTGCTAAGTAAAGGGGAGATGAATGTTGTTCTCTAAAAGCCCCATGGAGGAGCAACCCATTTAGAGGTAAAATATATACACCCTGTAATATTACTGAGAGCTCACATGCAATATTAAGAAGTACTACTGAATAGATAGTCATGAGTTCTCCAACTTTTGAAATGGTGTTCATTCATTTTTCAGTCTGGAGGGCCTATTTAGCCTCTTTCTCATTTCCTCAGATGGGGCTCTGTGTCTAACTTCCAAAGACACCCCTACAATTCTTTCAAAACTAAATCTACCGGAGCTGGAAAGATAGTACAATTGGTAGGATGCTTGCCCTGCATACAACCAATCTGGGTTTGATCCCTGGCACCCTATATGCTTCTTCCAGTACCACCAGGAGAGATTTCTGAGCACAGAGCCAGGAGTAAGCCCCGAGTATCACCAGGTTTGGCTCCCAAACAGACCAATAAACAAAAACACTGAAATGATCATATTTGTATGCTGTAATACGTCTATATTTTTACGTTGAAATATTTACTTTGACAATCTCCTCACCTCAAGGGTGGGCTTCCCTTTGAACTTTGTGAGTTCCACCCTCACAAGTTTCCTAGAATGATCACCCTCTCATCTAGAAGGAAGATTTAATTAAGGTACCGCAACACTCAGTTGCTTATAAACATACTTATGAACACAGTGTATTCTTTGGAACCTAGACTGGCATTGAGATAGAGATGCCTCCACTTATTGTAACTCCCTCCTCTGCTTGGTCACAATTGCAAAATAAATATTCTCAGAATCTTTTTCCAACCTATAATAAATATGGAAATTCTAAAGTCAGTTTGTGAGGTGTTTCCTCATTGTATTTTCTTGCCAGCTTATTATAATCAAACATGTGGGCCACAGACAGGAGTTCCTAAATGTGATCATCAGTTGACTATAAATACCTTTGAGACAAATGGCACGAAGGAAGATGAGTTGAGCAATGGGTGTGATGGAGAAAAAATGGAAGTGGATGATGGCTTCCTTCTTGGTACAAATACAGAAAAAATTAAATAATTTCTCATTGTGTTCAAAGTAAGAAAAAATATTTTTCTGAAAAATAAAACAAGGCAATAAAATCCTGTATTACTTGGGGAGAAAAGTAGACTGAAATCACCTCATCTTGTAACAAATGGAAAAGTCTGTTTCAAATAGAAACACATGGTATACAACATTACAGTCATGAATCTAGAAACACATGCTATACAACATTACCGTCATGAATTCCACTGTCTCAGACACAGGAATCTAAAATATTGATTCTGGCAACACTTGTATGACTTTTCATTACAGCAAAGTTACTGAAGTGGAAATGTGGGCTGCCATTTTGCAAAATGGATAATCTAAAAAATATGGCCATCTTGAGAATGAGAAGAGGCAGACATTGGGCTCTTCATTTCTTGTTTATCATTGCTGTCTTTCCCCCCAAATCACAAAAACAGGACAAAATATTTGGTTAGTATTTTACTAAGACAGAAAAATAAGAGTGGAAAAAAATAATCTCTTCTCTGGCATGTCAGATTAGTCATTGAGAAAAATGCAAATTGAAACAGCTTGTATGCAGCTTGTGATTCTCTACGAATGTAGTTACTTTAAAAGGAGTGCAGCAGAGGATAGAAGAAGGCTTATAATATTGTGCAGAGCTGACAGAGGCTGGAAGTCAGCTAAAGACCCAGAGATCTTGCTTTGCAAACAATAGTCTGGGCTTGATCCCCAGAAACGCATGTTCTTTGGGGAGCTTCCAGGGAAGACCCCCAAGTACCTGGTTGAGAGTATTGCTGAGAACTGCAGCATATGACTCAAACTGACTTGTCCAAAAATATTGGAAACTTTCACACCGTGAATGTCATAGTTTATCACTGAAAATGTGTAACTTCTTTTACAAAATTAATAATGAACCATCATATCTCATTCCAAACACTAAGTTTTTAGTCCATGTGATATTTAAGGTTGATCCCAAGCAATGTTCAGGGGACCAGACACCCAGTAATACTTGGCCAACAAGATGGAGGTCCAGTACTAAGGTACTGTCATGCTGAGGGGGAACCAGGGTCACACTAGAAAAGCTGAGAGTCTCTGAGGCTATACCTGCTGATATTCAGGTCAGTATATGTGATTTTAAAAACAAAATATAGTTCATGAAAAAAACAGGAAAGCTAAAAAAGTAGATCATTTAAAATTCTACACCAAATGAACTACTCACATTCTTTGCAAAAGTACTCAGATTTCTATGTGCACTCGTATTGATGAGAATTCCAAAATCCATAGATCCAAGAAACAGCAATGAGCAGGGCCATTTCCTCAGACAGTTCACAGATTATTTGAAACATGGTAGATAGGGAAGAAAGCTACAAATAGAAGAAGAGACTTTGAACTGTCAACAATTTTAGATGATGGATGTGACCAAAGCAAGAGCCAAAACAGAAGCATAGAACAAAAGCAGAAATGCAGCAGAAGTGGTTCTCTTCATGCAGGGCATCCTACCCGGTTCCTACCCACAGTGGTCGCAAAAGGGAGACCAGGACTAGACAGCAGAAGCTGGAGGATTGTCTCACTTTCCCAGTATTTTTCCAGCCCTTTTTGGCTGAAGACCATTTACAAGTGAGAGTGTCTCTGCTTCTTTAGCATCACAGTCACGTCTTTGAGGGTCTTGCCCCTGGAAAGAGAAGCATAGGTTCAGTTTCATTTCTAAATATTTCATTTTTTTTCTCCCTTAAAAAGAGCAGATTCACAAAGGTCAGTAATGTAGCTCAGTGGTAGAGTACATGCTTTGCATATGTGTAAGGTCCTGGATTTGATCTCCAGAACCTCCAAGAATTAAAAACCATATTGTAACTTCAATTCTA
Organism: Cryptotis parvus; assembly: GCA_021461705.1. NCBI lineage: Eukaryota > Metazoa > Chordata > Mammalia > Eulipotyphla > Soricidae > Cryptotis > Cryptotis parvus. The sequence continues at coordinate 27,859 of JAJIBD010038999.1, read as the reverse complement.
TAATAAAAAATATATATAGGGACAAGAGCAATAGTACAGTGGATAGGGCATTTGCCTTGTACTGACAAGGCGGGCTCAACCCCCAGCATCCCATATGGTCCCCCTAGCACTGCCAGGAGTAATTTCTGAGTGCAGAGCCTGAACATCACCAGGTGTTACTCAGAAGGCCAAAGTCAATAAATAAGTAAAAAGGAAAAAATATAGATACTTGGGGGAATGCCAAGGTAAGGATTTTTTGTTTGTTTGTTTCTTGATTTTTTTTTTCATTTTGCTTTCAACTTGGATTAACCCACAGACTACCCAATGAATATTTAGAATCCTGGAGTTTAAAAAGGCCTTTGGGACACATTTAGGGCACAGGTGTGCTTAGCAATAGAAGGACACGTTCTTGTTGTTGCCTTACAAGAAGAGTAGGGTGCAGGGGCCTCCTTTTCAGCTTTTGCTCACAATTTCTTTGCTGGGAAGCAGACATTGGAAACTCATACAGACCTAGGAAATACTTGATTCTGATACTATATAAAGCGTTTCACTGGTCTGATGTATTTGTCAAGAATTTGCAGTGTCTATTTGGGGAAGTGTCCATTCTGGAACAAAACTCTATCCCAGCCTTCTTGTTTGTAAAAATGATCATTATGCATGGGCTGCTTTTAGAAACACCTAGGAAAATTGGTTCTTTCCTTCAGTTTTTCATTCAGTCAGTATATACATATATAATCTATATAAACATATATATATCATATTTTTTCCAGAAACAGGTAGGTATAAGAAGGAAAAAAATATCGAAACAGGAGCCTTGGAGTGGCCTCTAGGGGAAAAGTCTGAGAGACATCAAACATAAGAGGTGCACGTGGTAGCAGCTCAGACCGTGGACAAGCGCTTGCATGTGTGACTCACCAGGAACACACTCACTCATGCTACTTCTTGAAAATTAGTTAATTTCTCTGAACATCAACTTCTGCCTTTTGAAACAGAAGAAAATTATAGTTCCTAGAGCATAGGATGAGACTAATGAGAAATAATGTTCCTGAAGCAGCAGTTTCAATAAATACTCTGGTGGTCGTGGTTTTTATATCTATGGTTGAATCACAAAAAAAGAAACTCTTGATTTGTGACAGTCTACAGATGCCTCCTAGAAAGCTGCATTTTGAAACCAAATTTATGCCAGGTTAGTTGCAGGGAGAAGCAGATGTGGGAAGAGGTGCGGCATGTCTCAGTGCTGGCAGCAGGACTCGTGGCACAGGAGACTATGTATTTATTTTCTATTTTAAAGTATTTTATTATACCATTGTGAGATATACAATTAAAAGATATACAATTAAAAAGTTCATGTTTGGGTTTTGGTCATACAGTGTTCCAGCACCCATCCCTCCACCAGTGCCCATCTCCCACCACCAACATCCACGGTTCCCTCCCCCTCCCCCAGCCCTCCTCCATGGCAGGTCCTTTATTTCTTTCCCTTTCTCTCTCTTTCTCTTTTCCTTCCCCTCCAGACTATGGATTACAGAACATACATGAAAGAGTTGTCATGTGTATCTTTTTGCCTCTACTTAATGCTCAGTTCTAGGTTGGCATTAGTACCCTCGACAATTGTTAGCACACTGTTCCATTTTCTGTCTTACCTAGCCTCTGACTCCCACACGTTTGTGATAATTTCCACCTTTGACAACCTCCTGATACAAGGTCATGTTTCACTTGACCTTGGATATTGGTATCATAATATGTACATATATATCAGATACTGCATTATTTGCATGAGGGAGACTACTTTAGGCATTACTGAAGCGATAGTGCTGCTCTACAGCACCCACAGTGACCGGCAATTCCTCATCCATCACCCCTCCAGCCTTACTCTCCATACGGAGAACTGAGTTCTCTACATTCCTAGAAGAAGAAATGTTGCAGTGTGATTCAGAGAATGAAATTGTAGACACTTAAGTCGCCTGAAATTGGCCTGAACTGCCTGAAAGTACAGTCATTTCTAGATGTCTAAAGGGGGAAAGGGGCCCCAGATGCTGGCTGGTTAGACACAATTACAAGAAAAGGGGAGGGCTTTCATTTTATCAGTTTCCTTTCAATGCTAGCATAAGACTTATTTATGTCTAAAACCAATGAAGATAAAATTTAACAGAGATTTAAGATAAGGTAATATAATTAATTAATTAGACAGCCACATTAAATCTATCTCTTAAGTGCATGCATAGACATGAAAAAGTGAAGGCAATGCAGATGTAAGAAGATATTCTCTAATCCTTTGTGGTCAGAAAGATTTTGGATGAGTTTATCAGCATCTATTTGAATGACAGAAAAATAAAACACTACTTGGCAATGATTCTTGGCACCACTTAAAACCAAAACAAAGATAAAACAAACCCATAATCTTTAAACCTATTTTATAGATATATTAATGTGTGAATATATTAATGTGTGAATATATTCTTCTGGGTTGATGAATCCAGGAGACCAGTGGTTTGGTATCTAGAATTAAATTATACAAAGTTGTCATTGCCACAATATCTCAATCTTGAATTCCCACTTAGCAATCCCCATTTTTGACAAGATACTACAAGTCAACTAATAATTTCTTTGCAATAGTCATAACTTTTAGGTAGGTCAACAATTTTTAAAATTTGAAGAAATTTTTCTTGTTTGTAAAAATAATTCAAGAGTCATTACAAGGGGTGTGGTCATTTTGTTCTCCTTTCCTAAAGATTTATTCTATTTATGGTTGGAGAATGAGTAGCTGCTTGTGGTCCTTGAACCAAAAATTTCATGGATATATTCCTTGAAAGTGATCACAACTTACATACTCAGTCTTCCATGATAGCTCTTATATTGATATCTGGAAATGAAACAAATAACGATTTTGTTTAAGTGTCACTTAGATATGTCCAGAGAGTTCAGTAGCTAACATTTGCAAAATGTACTCCTCTCAGAGATGTGCACTAGCTGAGAAGATAGGGCACCCAGGAGATAAGGTTAAGGCTCGGCCCAGTAGCTCAGGTTCCCACCATGACCACACTGTCATATACAATAATCAAACTCCACATTGTCACAATGCTAGTCTCAGTATTTGACTGTCACAATGCTAGTCTCAGTTTTTTTCCTGGGAAAAGGAAGGGGGAGTAAATGAGCTCTATACAGTACATGTCAAATTTGCACTTATTATTTCCTTTAATCTTCAAACTGGTTTATAAATGAGGGGGTCTATTGTATTAAGAGATGAAACAGCTTGCCCAAAAATCAACTTACATGTGGGGTCTAATATATTAAGAGACAGAAACAAAATTAAATTCTCACTGTCAAGAAGAAAGAATTTATAAAAGTGAAAACTTTATTGTCCTACTGACTGACAAGTAAATTTGGTTATTCAAACTAAATTAATTGAGGGCAAAGAGATAGTACAGCATAAGGGTAAGGCATTTGCCTTATATGCAGCTAAACTGGGTCCAATTTCTGGCACTTCATTTGGTCTCCAGAAAGGCCCACCAGGCGTGATCCCTTAACACAGAGCCGGGAGTAAGCTCTGAGCACTGATGGGTATGGCCCAAACTTCCCCTTTCCCCCAGAACTAAATTAATTTTGTATAGTGGTTTTCCAAATAAGTTCTTAGGGCAACCTTTATTCTAAAATTTTAGTCAGTCTAGTAATTCTAGAATATTTTTAATTAATTCCATTCGTAAAAGAGTTCTGATTTTAATAAACACATGTGTCATGAGCCCAGGAGTCATGAAATCATTTATTTAAACTCTTTATAGTTAATTTCATGAGTGAGTGTTGCACGTTAAGATTAATTTTTTTAAAAAAGGAATTCTATAAAGAAAGAAAGTTGTTTTTTCAATTGGAATTCTGTCATCATTCCAGTTCTCTGCCTCTTTTTCTACATGTTTTTATAATATTTTATTATACCACTGTGAGATATACAATTACAAAGATGTTCATAAGATGTTCATATTTGGGTTACAGTCATACAGTGTTCCAGCACCCATTCCTCCACCAGTGTCCATTTCACACCACCAATGTCCCTGATTCCCTCTCCCTCCCCTAGCCTGGCTCTAAGACAAGTTCTTTATCTCTTTCTCTTTCTCTTGCTCTCTCTTCCTTCCCTTACACATTGTTCTCTGCCCCTTTTTGTATCAATATTTATTGAAGTCAATAATATTGGTTGCATTCCATTAATTCTCAGAGTTTCTTCAGCCCAGCCAAGGTTCAGTCTAGTCATGTCACAAAAGCAACTTTAATAAATGTAACAATTGTATCAGGCAAATTCATGCAGAGACAGAGAGAGAGATAGAGAGAGAAAGAGAGGAAACTGGGGTACCTGCTACTAAGGCGGCCTGGGGGGCGGGAGGGGAGGGGTACATTGATGGTGGAAATGGGGCACTGGTGGAGGGATGGGTGCTGGAATACTGTATTACCAAGAACCAATTATGAACACCTTTGCAATTGTATGTTTCACGGTGGTATAATAAAATAATTAAAAAAAGATATCTCTTGAGGCCAGGCCAAAGGTCAAAGTATCTCCATCCAGTGTCCAATCACTGTACATGTTTTCCGATCTCTATCTTAAGGGAAGAATGGGATCAATATAAATAAATGCTAACCTTTCATTTGCTCTGAAGAGGGAGAAATGGGAATAGAAAATAAAAAAACGGAAATTCAGAGTCCAAAAAAAAAAAATTGCATCAGGCAAATTCAGGTTCATTTTATTTTCTGATTTTCTTTTGTTCTCATTCTATTTTGCCTCTCAGAAATCTTCAAAATAGATCATAGCTTGAATCTCTGAACCTCTCTTTCCCCTAATTCTCGGGGCTCCTGATCTAGCTTCCTACTGTCACCCTACCCTTTCCTTAATGAGCCACACCAGACCACAGCTCCAAGTTTCTCAACCACTGAGGCTGACTTCCATGTGTTGCTTAGTGCTGTTGGACAATTTGGGAGATTCGCCATATCCCTGGTGTATACCCACTAGATGTCAGTAACTCTCTAGCTCTGACAACCAGAAATGCCTCCAGATTTGACAAATGTCCCCTGGGAGGTAAAATCATCCATGTTGAGGGCTAATGCCACAGCCGAGCCATTTTTAGTGATGCTTACTTAATGATAATAATAAATATGAAATGATACATGGTAATAGTAAATATCAATGGTAATGATAAATATAATATCACGTCATTTTCCTATATTAAGACATGTTATGGTTCCCTAAGTTTTACTACCCGCAGGAGCCTATATGATCCAGATTCTGTCATCTCCTCTGACATGAAGACCTCCCATGGTTTTATTTCTCTTCCTCATTATAAAGTAAGTATATATTCACCTCAGGGCATGCACTTGAGTGTTTTCTGTCTAGAATTCCCTCCCATTACATCCTAACTTCTGTGTGGTCATTTTTCAAAATCATGCATTGGCTCTAGCTTCTCAGAAAATCCTTCTCTCACCAACTAACCTCCTATCCCCTCCTTACATCTCCCTGTTTGTTCATATCACCTACACTTAACTGAAAATTAGCTCGATGATGTTTGCTATTCTGACTCACAACTACAATTGGGAGCTGTCTGAGAGGAACCCCTAGTCTAACACGCACCCTTACTACTTCTCCATTGGCCTAAAATAAAGGCAAGCAGTATGGTGCTGGAGAAACAGTCACTGAGCTTTTTAATTCTTTATATATTGATGAGGTTATACATGTTTTTCAGTATAATATTAGTAAATAGTTTAGATTTTGACAGAATACCAGCCACACAAAATTCAAATCAATTATGTGCTTATATCATGTGCTTAGTGGGCAAATTCAGAGAATGTCCCTTTTGTAAGCAGAAGATGTTCTCCTGATGAAATTGATTGGAGCTCAAATGCCAATAAACAAAGTTTGCAAAGTTAATACCGCTCAACCCATCTATTCAGGTGACCTAAGCTTTGTTTAAACTCAGTCCCACAAGTAAACACCAAATGAATCGATCTATTATGCCACTGAGTCTTCTGTTTGATATAAGCTTTGTCAGGGAATGAGGTATTGATATTTTAATGTCTGTGGATTATGGTAATGTGCTTAACTATATTGATCGTGTCACCATTCTGTACTTGTTTTTGGCTGTCATGCAAAGAAATTCCAAGAGTAGGAGGTGTCCAGATAGTTATAACGTGGGCTATGAATGGGATCTATGAAGTTATACATCACCGAAATTCATAAAATATTCAACATCCAGTTTTGGCATCTCACTTAGTCTTTGGCCTAATAAGAAGGTGTACAAAGGGCTAGTACCTGATCAGAGTATGTGGCAGGAAGAACTATCTAGCTGAGCTGCTATCTGTGTCAGAGACACAGCTTCATGCATAGACCCCTTGCTATTCCAGCTAGGACCTCAGAAACAATGCAGAAATAGGTCACACAGATGGGGGAGTTGGGGTTGGAGTTCTTGGGGTGGGGTTCTAAAAGTACAGCAAAGAGAACGTCTATAGCTAAAGTCTTCAGGCTCTGAAGTTGAGCAGACCTGGGTTAACTCCAGTTCTGCCACTAATAACATTTCTGGATGTCTGTCTGCCACCCGCAGAGATTTTTATTTTCTTCTGGCTTTTTCCCCCATATTTTTCTTTTCCGCTTTATAAAATGATCACTTGATAACATGAATCCTGTTATTCATCAATTTTCTCGAGCAGGCGCCAGTAACATTTCCATTGGGCCCTATCAGGTGCCAATGTAGCCCAATGGCATCTGGTTGATTCAGGAATATGAAGAGCCTCAAACCGTTCCTTCAGGGTCTTGACAAGGAAGTCTGACCATCTTGTAGGTGGGCGGCCACGTGATCTTTTGACATCCAGTGGGATCCAGTCGGTAACAGCTCTAGTCCAATGGTCATATCCAAATCGCATTACATGTCCAGCCCTTCTGATTTTTGATGCTTTGGCAAATAAGACAGCGTCCCTGATTCTGGAATAGTGACGGAGGTCGGAACTCAGGATTCCTTCTCTCACTTGAGTGAGGTGTGATATTCCAAGCATAGCTCTCTCGATTCCTCTCTGGGAGACCGAATAGCATTCTCATTCTGCTTTCATAGGACCCAGGTCTCTGAGGCGTATGTTAATGCAGGGAGAACGGTGGAGTCAAAGAGGTGTGCCCGGAGCTGGAGGTTATTTGTCCTTTTAGCTATTTCTTCGATGCCTTTGAAGGCATTCCATGCCGCTCTCTTCCTCCTGCGCAGCTCAGGTTTTAGGTCGTTCATCATGTTGACTTCTCAACCTAGAAGAAGACTTCTCAACCTACACATAACTGCTGCATTCAAAGATGTTTGTTCCATTGAGAGTGAATGGGCCTCTGGAACTAGTTCATTTTTCTTAAACATGGCTTTCTTTAGATTCAGCTGTAGACCTCTTTCCACATTCTCGGTCGAAGTCAGCCAGCATCTGTGCTGCTTGGCTAATGTTTGGTGTTATTAGAACGATGTCATCAGCGAAGCGGAGGAGGTATAGTTGCCGACCATCTATCTTCACTCCCATTCCTTCCCATTCTAATTGTCACATGATGTTCTTGAGGGTGGTGCTGAAGAATTTTGGTGAAATGGTATCACCCTGTCGAACCCCTCTTTTGACATCAATGATCACTTCTTTGTAGAATGGTGAGATCCTGGTTGTGAATCCGTAATACAGCTCACGAAGGATCTTGATGTATTGGGTTTGAATACCTTGTTTGGCTAGGGCCTCGATGACCACTTCAGTCTCCACAGAATCAAAGGCTTTCTGTAAATCAATGAACGTGAGACAGAGCGGCATCTTGTACTCCCTACAATCCTCAAGGAGCTTGGTTACTGTGTGGATATGGTCGATTGTGCTGAATCCTTTCCGGAAGCCAGCTTGCTGGCATGGTTGTCCTTCACCTAGTGTTCTGCCAATCCTGTTCAGGATGACTCGTGTAAACAGCTTGTAGATGACGGACAACAGGCAGATGGGGCGATAGTTGCCAATGTCGTGAATGTCTCCCTTCTTGAACAGTAGAACTGTCCTGCTGGTTTTCCATTGGGAGGGCACCTTGCATTCGGACAGGTAGCGTGTGAAGAGCCAAGCTAGTGTATTGATGAGTACCGACGGCAGATTCTTCAGGTGTTCAGGTCTGACTTTGTCTGGGCCTGGTGATGTTCCCTTCTTTACTGACAAGATGGCATTTCGGATTTCACAAGGGCGAACATTGGGAAAGACATATCCATCCTGTGGAAGCTGGTATGTGGGCAGGTGTTCATGGCTATCAAATAGATCTGAGTAGAAGTCATGGATAATCTTCTCCATTGCCTTTCTGGAAGATGTGATAGATCCATCAGGGCGTTGGAGGGCAGTCATCTTGGTCTTATAGTTGGCGAAGGACAGGCGGGCGGTGAAAATGCTTTTCCTGGCTTCTGCTGCATCTTCCAGTATTTCTGCTCTTCTGTCTTTGAGGTCTTCTTGGGATTTTTTTTTTCTCCCAAGATGTCAGGGCAAGAAAATGTGCAAGCATAAAATATTTGGGCTGAATAGACACATTAGCTCTCTTCCTCCCTTCCATCTACTTCCTTCCAGACATTAGAGTGAATGCTCTAATTAGACCCATGCATTAAATATGTGACCTTGGAATCTACCTACCTAGAAATCAGACTTGATATCAACCTACCTTCCTAAAGGGAGCCCAGATTGGCTCTAATGTTCTCTGCCTGTCTGTCACATGCCTGTCTCACACCAACTGAACCTCTGTGCTATAAGGTGGGTGATCCAAGAATTGGCAGGAACTATAGGAGTAGGGCTGAAGAAAAACTTGGGGAATCATCCTGTGCCTACCTTGAGGAGTAGGAAGCAACAGACCCCTCTCCTGCCAGACTGATTCTTATCACAGATGCCACAGATACTTTACAGCCATTATAATCAAAGCTGGCTCTGCCAGCCCTGGTTTCAGGAGACAAGGGGATAAATAATAGCTAGCAGATTAAATAACACAGGACATTTTATATTCAAGTTTGAGAGTTCAGTAAAAATGGAGAGCATAATAAATAAAAGGGATTGTGCTAGCCTTTAATAAAGCAAACAGACCAAGGAGTCATTCATTTACCTTATGAAAGATTTGTTTTCCAGGGCAATCATGCAAAAAGGCTTAGCCTTCTGCAGAAGAAAAACTACCCTGACCCTTTCCTGCCCAGTTAAATGAACTCTGCAAACAGAATGTTCAAAGTGCTCTTTTTTAATTAATGTTTTAATATTTTGAGTCTTTTCACGGAAATTGTAGCTCTAGCTCTTCAAGATGACATAAGCGTACAGTGTGGATTACAAATGTACCCAAGCCATGCCAGTGGTCTTTGCAAATTAAATTTTTTAAATTGTTCATTTGGTGGCTTTTAAATGTACTCAAGTGCTTCCCATATGCCACCTTCAATCTCATTCTGGAAGCACAGAATTTCAGCATCTAGGACACATTTCAACTCTTTTTATACTTCTCCCCTTCCCTTTCAGAGAGCTTCAGTACTACTTTTATTTATGAGAATAATGAAAGGAGAACCAGAAGACTCCAGATGAGGAAATGCCAGTCATTGAGGTCACTGTCCCGTGGAGTCACGGATCATCACTGAATAGTTCACTCTTTCCTCATCTTCACTCTGTACTGTGCCATGGCCTCCAGCCATTTTGGAGCTGGCCAAAGGATTCTTCTGAAAACACTGCTCCGACCCACATTACGTTCAACTCAGAAATACGAGCATTCTCCACTTCCAGTCCAAATGTTCAGCTCCTCATCTTGGCTTTTCTTCCCCTGTTTAAAAAAAACTAAAAGGTTTTTTAAAAAAAGCAGTTTTGGGAGCATAGCAAAATGGAGGAGAGAGTATAAATCCATTCGTTGGCATCCCCCTGCACATCCTACCACCATCAGTACTCCACGCTAGAATAGTACATCTGTTACTATTGGGGATGGGGGCCCACCAGCGATTCTCCTCCAACTGGCCCAGAAGTTTAACAAATGCACCTGAGGGTAAAGAGATGCAGAACCCTAAGTCCCAGGGCATTACCTGGGCACCCTAATCACCCTAATGATGCTGGTAACTTTTGGGGGCTACTTTCAGTCATACTTGGCGAACTAGGTGGTGCCAGGGATCAAACTCGGCTGAGGCTCGCGCTGAGCATATGCCCCAGCCTCTGTACTGTTTTATGTCCCCCTTTTATTATTGATGAATCCCAAAGTTCATAGTTTGTCTTAGTGTTCACTCTTGGTGTGATATACTGTTCAGTTTTGATAAACACACAATGGCATGTACCACCAATATTGCAGAAACAATAATTTCACTGCCCTATAATTTCTGTTTGTTTTATCCGTTCTTCTCTCTCCTCGCTAACTCTCGCCCATCACTATTCTTTTTTATTGACTCCATAGTTTGGCTTTTCCCAGAATACTATACAGTTGGAATCATTTATAATGCAAGCTTTACAAATGTATTTTTTATTTTTTTGATATAGCAACATTCATTCAAGTATCCTCCATGTCTTTTTAGCACCAGGTAATAGCTGTGAAAGGATGTACTGCATTTTATTTAATCCTTTCACCTAGTGAAGGACATCTTGGTTGCTTCCAAGTTTGACAACTCTGAAAAAAGCTAGAAATGTATGCTGCAGATTTTTGCATACACATACATTTTTATCTCATTTGAGTAAATCCCAAGGAGGACAGCTGGTACACTATTTAATAAGAATATGTTTCGTTTTGAAAAAAACCTGTGCAGTTGTCTTCAAAGATGGCTGCACTACTCTGCTTTCTCACCAGCAGTGAATGAGAGTTCTTTTTTTAATTTAATATTTTATTATACCCCATGAGATATACAATTACAAAGATGTTCATGTTTGGGTTACGGTCATACAGTTTTCCAGCACCCATCCCTCTACCAGTGCCCATTTCCCACCACCAATGTCCCCAATTCCCTCCCCCTCCCTAGCCTACCTCTATGGCAGGTTTATTATCTCTTTCTCTTTCTCTCTCTCTTTCTCTCTTCTCTTAAACATTGTGGATTGCAATACATAAATTTAGAGGTTATCTTGTGTATCTATTTGACTGTATTTAATGCTCAGTTTTAGGTTGGTATTAGCACTTTTGAAAATTATTAGCACTCTGATCTCTTCTCTGTCTTACCTAACATCTGACTCCCACACGTTTGTGTAATTTGCAATCATTCTATATCTGTCTTTTTTCTTATGACTAATTTCACTCAACATGATCCTCTCCGTGTCCATCCATTTATAGGCAAATTTCATAACTTCCTTTTTCCTAACAGCTGCATAGTATTCCATTGTGTAGACGTACCAGAGTTTCTTTATCCAGTCATCAGTTCTCAGGCACTCTGGTTGTTTCCAGATTCTGGCTATTGTGAATAGTGCTACTATGAAAATAAAGGTGCAAATGGTGTTTCTACTGTGTGTTTTTGGCTTCCCAAAGTATATTCCCAAGACTAAACATTGCAGTCATTCTATATCTGTCTTTTTTCCTTCTGGCTAATTTCTCTCAACTTGATCCTCTCCATGTCCATCCATTTATAGGCAAATTTCATAACTTCATTTTTCCTAACGGCTGCATAGTATTCCATCGTGTGAATGTACCAACGCTTCTTTATCCAATCATCGATTCCCGGGCACCCTGGTTGGTTCCAGATTCTGGCTATTGTGAATAATGCTGCTATGAACATAAAAGTAGGGATGGTGTTTCTGCTGCATATTTTTGGCTTCCCAGAGTATATTCCCAGGAGTGGTATGACTGGGTCAAATGGGAGCTCAATGTCTAGTCTTTGGATGAATGTCCATATTGCTTTCCAAAAAGGCTGTATCAGTCAACATTCCCACCAACGATGGATGAGAGTCCCCTTTTCCCCACATTCACGCCAGCACTTGTTGTTCTTGCTGAATTAAGCATTATCCTCAGCCTTGGCAGCATTCATACTGCCAGTGGTTCTTTCTTCCTTTCTTGCATTCTTTCTTGCTTTCTTTATTTCTTTCTTCCTTTTTGCTTTTTTTCTTTCTTTCTTTCTTTCTTTCTTTCTTTCTTTCTTTCTTTCTTTCTTTCTTTCTTTCTTTCTTTCTTTCTTTCTTTCTTTCTTTCTTTCTTTCTTTCTTTCTTTCTTTCTTTCTTTCTTTCTTTCTTTTCTTCTTTCCTGTATCCATGGCATTCATTTTATTCGAAATATTCATAATTATGCACCAATAACACTTTTCAGATTAGTTTATTCCACTAAGTATTGTTATGATTTGATAATTCTGAGAATTTTGGAGCAATTTTGTTTGGGAAACTTTCTCCCCAGGACTGCTTTAGCAACCCACATATTAGAAGCTCAACAGAGCTTCATCTTTTCTGACAACTGCATAGCATTCCATTGTGTAGATGTACCATAGTTTTTTTTTTGCCAGTCTTCTGTTCTGGGGCATTCAAGTTGGTTCCATATTCTGGTTATCATGAATAGAGCTGCAATGAATATTAAAGTGCAGATAGTGTTTATTCTGTGAGTTTTTGGGTCTCCAGGGTATATTCCCAGGAGTGGTATTGCTGGGTCAAATGAGAGCTCAATATCAAGTTTTTGGAGGAATGTCCATATTGTTTTCCAAAAGGGCTGGACCAGTTGTCACTTCCTCCAACAGTGGATGAGAGTCCCTTTCTCCCCACATCTATGTCAGCACTGGTGGTTATTGCTCTTCTGGATGTGTGCCAGTCTCTGGAGATTATCATGCTGAGTGAAATTAGTCAGATGATAAAGGAGATATAGAATGACTGCACTCATGATTGGGATATAAATATATACTATGTTCTACTAATTGTGGGAAATGGTAACACCACACTAGAACTGAGCATTGAATGTAGGCAAAGGGATATACATGATAACCCATGACATGTATATATATATATATATATATATATATATATATAAAAGTCAAACCAAAAAAGAAAATTGTCTGCTATAAGAGTTAGGCTGAGGGAGGGGGGGCATTGGTGTTGGAAATATGGCACTGGTGGAGGGACGGGTGCTGGGATCCAATCATGAACGTCTTTGTAATTTATATCTCACGGTGGTATAAAAAGAGAAATAAAAAAGACTGCTACTGTGGGAGATAGCAGGGTTTTGATTTCTTGCTTTTCTAATAGTTGTGCAGCTTTTTCAATCCTTCAACTCACCTGTCCTTTCAAATATGTTTGCAGTTCTAAATCCCTACAGTGTCTAACTCTTGCTAAGCTTGTTCCCTTCAGACTCTGTCAGTTCAGATGCCTTTACTCAAGGTTTATCCTGCAAGCTGCTTTCCACTTCTGTCCCACCCCAACACTTCTGTGTCAACGGCTTCCACCCTGTTTCTTTGGGTCATCTTGTTAACTGCACTAGAAGCTACTGCCCCCTGTTGTTATTGCAGGTGGGAGAAAGGGTAGTGAAAAGTAGGTTTCCTGGGTGGTTTTTTAAATATTCTGGTCACCTGATTCTTGGTTGTCTCAACCAGTGCTGCAGATGACTTATGTAAAGTGGAAGCAAGGAAGATAGTAGCTTTGATTATTTCACCTGTATGGAGAGGTGAGAGGTGAGAGGAGAGGTGGCTCTCCCTGTGCTTGGCTGATCATGAGGCTTCCAGGAGGGAGGGTAGGTTCGGGTCCTGGCCTACCACCCCAATAGAATCTCAGATACCAGAGGAACCCCTGCACCATAATGGCAGCCATTTTCAACCTCTGAATTCCACAGTTCATCAGAGCTCCACCCAAGAGAGAAGCTAATCTCAACCTAGCTCGTCAGAGCCCCACCTTAGAAAGAAGCCTATTTCTCAGACACAGAGTTGTTACCAACTTCCCTGTTGCATCAGTAAATGCAAAAACTAAGAGAGCTCACAAGGTAGAGCCTGGCAAGCTACCCGTGTTGTATTTGATATGCTAAAAACAGTAACAATAATAGACCTCATTTCCATGACCTGAATGATTGGTTTGAGACTCTTCATGTTCCTGGAGTGAGCAGAGGCCCTTGGGCTATACTAGCATGCAACTGGGACAAATGGAGATGTTACTGGTGCCCACTCGAGCAAATCAATGAACAATGGGAAGACAAGTGATACAGTAATGGAGAGGTGCCTGTGGGTGCCAGGACAGGACAAATCTACTGCAAACAATTCTGCAGCCTCTATACCTGCATCCTTCCAGTCCCATCTACTGGTCACCTAAGTACACCTGACTTCCACTTCATATTTTGCTTTTTTAATTTTATTATACCACCATGAGATATACAATTACAAATTGTTCATGATTGGGTAACAGTCATGCAGTATTCCAGCACCCATCCCTCTACCAGTGCCCCATTCCCACCACCAATGTGCCCCTATGATTACAGTAGGCCAAGGCCCATACCCCACTCCCCCATCCCCATCAGGCACCCCCCAGTTTATTACAACTACAATGATCATTACAGTGGATATGTGGTAAAGATCCTGGGAAGGACCTGGTCCTAAACTTGATTATTATCTGAACCTGGTGTGTGCCCGAGCAGCTATGCACCGGTGCAGCTGTGCAGGTCAATATACCTTGGCCTGTCTCTTTTCTGTTATCATTTTTTGTATTATTACTATTCACTGTGAAATTACAAAATTATTCATGACTGGGCTTTAGGCATGTGGTGTTTTAATGCTGATCCCTTCAGCAGTGTCTACTTCCCTCCCAAAATGACCCCTCTGCCACCCTTATTTGTTTCCCAACCACTTCTGCTTCTTTGCCAATCAATTTTTTTAATACAAGTTTTGAATCTGTGATTTACAGTGCTGTTTCTGATGTTTCTGATAGGGCTTGGTACATAACACTGTGCCTCCTACTCCCAGTTCACTCTTTCCCTCCACCATAGATATTGCCCCTTTACCCCATCCTCAGCCCCCAGTTGCAATGGTTCCTACTGTACTGATGTTCCCCACGACCTTTGCTTCCATTGTCTTTGCATATTTGTTATTCTATTAATATCACTTGATCACTTGAATCCCAATATTCATCGATTTGCTCGAGCGGGCTCCAGTAACATTTCCATTGGACCCTATCACGTGCCAATGTAGCCCAATATATCTGGTTGATTCAGGAATATGAAGAGCCTCAAACCTTTCCTTCAGGGTCTTGACAAGGAAGTCTGACCATCTTGTAGGTGGGTGGCCACGTGATCTTTTGACATCCCGTGGGATCCAGTCGGTAACGGCTCTAGTCCAGCGGTTGTCTCCAAATCGCATTACATGTCCAGCCCATCTGATTTTCAGTGCGTTGGCAAATGAGACAGCGTCCCTGATTCTGGAATAGTGACGGAGGTCAGAACTCCGATTCCTTCTCTCACTTGAGTGAGGCGTGATATTCCAAGCATAGCTCTTTCGATTCCTCTCTGGGAGACCCAAATAGCATTCTCATCCTGCTTTTGTAGGGCCCAGGTCTCTGAGGCGTATGTTAATGCAGGGAGAACGGTGGAGTTGAAGAGATGTGCCCGGAGCTGGAGGTTCTTTTTCTTTTTCTCTATTTCTTCAATGCTTTTGAAGGCATTCGATGCTGCTTTCTTCCTCCTGCTCAGCTCAGGTTGTAGGTCGTTCATGATGTTGACTTCTCGACCTAGGTACACATAACTGCTACATTCAGAGATGCTTGTTCCATTGAGAGTGAATGGGGCCTCTGGAACTAGTTAATTCTTCATAAACATAGTTTTCTTGAGATTCAGCTGTAGACCTATCTTTCCACATTCTCAGTCGAAGTCAGCCAGCATCTGTGCCGCTTGGCTAATGTTTGGTGTTATTAGAACGATGTCATCAGCAAAGCAGAGGTGGTGTAGTTGCCGACCATCTATCTTCACTCCCATTCCTTCCTATTCTAATTGTTGCATGATGTTCTCGAGGGTGCGGCTGAAGAGTTTTGGTGAAATGGTATCACCCTGTCGAACCCCTCTTTTCACATTAATGATCATTTCTTTGTAGAATGGTGAGATCCTGGTGGTGAATCCATAATACAGCTCACGAAGGATCTTGATGTATTTGGTTTGAACACCCTGTTTGGCTAGGGCTTCGATGACTGCTTCAGTCTCCACAGAATCAAAGGCTTTCTGTAAATCAATGAACGTGAGACAGAGCGGCATCTTGTACTCCCTACAAATCTCAATGAGCTTGGTTACTGTGTGGATATGTTCGATTGTGCTGAATCCTTTCCGGAAGCCTGCTTGCTCGCATGGTTGTCCTTCATCTAGTGTTCTGCTAATCCTGTTCAGGATGACTCGTGTAAACAGCTTGTAGATGACAGACAACAGGCAGGTGGGGCGATAGTTGCCCGATGTGAATGTCTCCCTTCTTGAACAGTAGAACTGTCCTGCTGGTTTTCCATTGGGAGGGCACCTTGCATTCAGACAGGTAGCGTGTGAAGAGCCGAGCTAGTGTATTGATGAGTACCTATGGCAGATTCTTCAGGTGTTCGGGTCTGGACTTTGTCTGGGCCTGGTGCTGTTCCCTTCTTTACCGACGAGACGGCATGTTTGATTTCAGAACAGAGAACATTGGGAATTACATATCCATCCTGTGGAATCTGGTATGTGGGCAGGTGGATGTGGCTATCAAAGAGATTTGAGTAGAAGTCCTGGATAATCTTCTCCATTGCCTTTCTGGAAGATGTTATAGATCCATCAGGGCTTCGGAGGGCAGTCATTTTGGTGCCAAAGAGTTCCCAGTTGGTGGTCGTTCTGGGAGTTCTCTTCTTAAACTTTGCAGCTTTTCTCCCCGTAGAATTTTGCACGAAGGAGATGGTGGTCCGATCCTGTTTGGAATTTGGGGACGGCAGCTACATCGGTCAGACAAAACTGTTGATTGAAGATGATGTGGTCAATTTCATTGTGGAACTGTCCGCCAGGAGATTCCCATGTCCAACGTTTCGCTTCAGCCTTCTGGAACTGTGAGTTCCCATGAATGGTCTTGGTGGACATGATGAACTCAGATAGTCTCTCACCCTGTTCATTCCATTCTAGGCCATGGGTCCCGATGTGGAGTTCTTCAGCCGATCTTCTAGGTCCTATCTTGGCATTAAAATCACCGACTATGATCTTGTAGAAGGTGTGATCTTTTTATCTTTTTATATTCTTTTTTATATTCTATTAATATATTTCTTTTTATCACCATTTCATTTTTGATGGACAAATCAGTCTCTGTCACCCAAGCCCTCAATGGAGCTGTGGAACCCAGGCTAGAATGAGGAATTCTCTCTCTTCTCAGGAAAGCAAAAACCAGTATCCTGTCCAAGCCCTAGGTCTCCCAGTTCAGCATCTCTCCTCCTAGAAAAATATTTCAGGAAGGGCACAAATAGTGAAGTGAGATATGTTTTTGGGAAATAAGAGAAGTAAGGAAGAATATGAAATGCATTCAAGGGAGAACTCAGTTCATTCCTCAAGTTGAGAGGCAAAGAGGTGGGAAAACCTCTCGGATGGAGGACACCCTGAGAGCACTTGTTCTCCACAGAGATGTGGCAATTGCCCTAGGTGGAGAATGTCTGCAGCTTGAGTCTGCAAATTAATTCTATGGGTTGTTTTTTCTAATAGCACCACAAGTCTATTATGAGGGTGTTATGAGGGTGAAAGTCTGGAACTCTCAGTGGTCTTTTTTAAATTCTTCTCACAGCCTCTCCTCTCGTGGGGTCCAGCCAGTGCTGTGGGCCATGTCATATGCATCTCATATGGTCTCTGGGCTTCTTAGGAGGGTCCCTGCATCTCAAAGGTCTCCATGTCTTTAGGCTGGGAAACACAGTGGGAACACTGTGGAAACACAGTGACTGATAGATCCCAACCTTAGCTGGCACAGATGAAAAGACAGAGATAAGTAAAAGTGAAGGAAAAAGGAAAAGTTTATTGGGATGTGCCCTAGCGTAGATTTCTACAAATCTCTGTTGAGGCTGGGGTAGAGCCACCCCTGGGAAAGATAGTGGGATTTTAAAGTTGTCTTGGGCAGGAAAAGGGAACCAAAACTACTGGAACCAGTGTGCTTGGTCTGGCTCTTGTTATCTGTAGAGGTTCAATGTAAGGAAGCCTAGAACGCGACCTGGGAGCTTCCTGAAGCCAGGTGGGCCATGAGTCTTGTTTTCTGTGTTTTGATCCCAGTCAGTATTTTGTCAGAGCAGACCTCACGGTGACTTTCTTTAATTCACCTGACCAGGGTCTCACCTATCTGCTTCCCTGCATCATTGTTAGTTTATAACACTCACTCATGTAACATAATTTTGCTACATTGCATAACTGCACATTGCATAATTTTGTCCTTTTCCTGTGGGAGAGGTGAGGTAGGTCTCTGTATTGGTCCACAATTCCCAGGTTCTTCTTTATAACAAAATATGAAGTAATAAAGATGCTCAGACTCAGAGTGAGAAAATAGAAAAGTTTATTGGAAAGAGTAAAACTTTCTCTTCTTATTAGAAAGGAAAGGAAAAGAAACTCCCCATGGGGGGAGGAACTTAGTAGAGGACTAAGTTAAACATGGTGTATTTTGTGGAGTTTTTATAGGCAAACTGGGTCTTAGGAATACTTGTCAAGTGATCAAAGTGGTACAGAGAAAGCAAGAGCCTCGTAGGCTTGGCTCACATAGATTTTTGTGCTTATCTGTTGACACTTTAGGCCATTATCGCTTGTTTTCTGATGATAAGGCCATTATCTCTTGTTTTCTAAGCTGTGAGGGCAGAATTTAAGTCTTGGGAACTTTCTAACTTCCCTTCCTCAGGAAAAGCCCAAGATTTTGCAGAAATGTTGAAAGTGTGGAATGGAGGCAGCTAAAATGGAGTTGCTCACAGCAACAGGCGAGGAGAAACTGAGGCTTCTTTCATTCCCCCTCTCTAAGATAAAACCTTGACCGCAGTCAGGAAAGGGAGAGTTGAATGATAAAGCTCACTGTACTGTAAATGTTTTCTGCCTTTTAGGGCAAGACTAAACTGAGCCCATAGAGATGATTTAGTAGAGCCTATGACACTGAAGCAGGCCAATAGATGAGAGAGAGCCCAGGGCAATGGTCTAGGATGTCACAAAAACCAATACATGCAGGCTAAAAATAAAAATAACAGCCCAACTTGCAAAAAAAATGCCAACTGAAGGTATTCACCTGGTGCCATGATACCCTGAGAAGAATGAGGCTCTCTTCCAGAGAGAAGCTCAATTGGAAACAAAAGGACAGGAAAGGAATTCAAAAGACCATCCACCACTCTCACACTACCCACCTACCCCGCCTACCCCCCATTTCCCCCACCCCGTCTTTGATAACCTTTTATTTGTCACATCCACCTCTGGACACAACTCCAGGCCAACAACCTGAAAATCCTTTAAGAAGCCAGCCTGGGCCCCCCCTCCCCACGCCCCGGAGCGATAGCACAGCAGGTGGGGCATTTGCCTTGCACACAGCCTACCTGGGTTCAATCCCCAGCATCCTATATGGTCCCCTGAGCATGCCAGGAGTAATTCCTTAGTGAAAAGATAGGAGTAACGCCTGAGCATCACCGGGTGTGACCCAAAAAGCAAAAATAAATAAATTAATTAAGAAGTCAGCCTCAAAGGCCATACAGGGCTTTGAATTGTGTGTGTGACTGGCAGGGTTCTGTCCCTGCTGAGCAGAGGCTCATTGCAGACTCTTATCAGTCCTAGTCTTTCCATCAGGTGGGGACGGGTGGGGGCAGAGGTTGATCAGGAGAAAGTGACTATTTCTCTCCTTCATGCCTCACATAAGCCATCCGTGGGGCTCACCTGCATTAACTTGATCACTTGACCACTTGACATCCTGTAATTCATTGATTTGCTTGAGAGGACACCAGTAACGTTTCCATTTGACCCTATCAAGTGCCGTGTAGCCCAATGGCAACTGTTTGCTTCAGGAATATGAAGAACATCAAACCATTTTTTCAGGGTCTTCACGAAGAAGTCTGATCATCTTGTAGGTGGGCGGCCACATGATCTTTTATGTCCCATGGGATCCACTTGGTAAAGGCTCTAATGCAGAAGTAATCTCCAAACCACATTACATGTCCAGCCCATCTGATTTTTGATGCCTTGGCAAACGAGACAGCGTCCCTGACTCTGGATTGTCAATGGAGGTTGGAGCTCCGGATTCCTTCTTTCACTTGAGTGAGGTGTGATATTCCAAGCATAGCTCTTTTGATTCCTCTTTGGGAGACCTGAATAGTAGTCTCATCCTGCTTTCATAGGGCCCAGGTCTGAGGCGTATGTTAATATAGGGAGAATGGTAGAGTCTAAGAGATGTGCCCAGAGCCAGGAGGTTCTTTGTCCTTTTAGCTATTTCTTTGATGCTCTTGAAGGCATTCCATGCTGCTCCCTTCCTCCTGCGCAGCTCAGGTTTTAGGTCATTCATCATGTTGACTTCTCAACCTAGGTACACAAAATTGCTGCATTCAGAGACGTTTTTTCCATTGAGAGTGAATGGGGCCTCTGGAACTAGTTCATTTTTCATGAACATTGTTTTGTTAAGATTCAGCTATAGCCCTATCTTTCCACACTCTCAGTCTAAGTCAGCCAGCATTAGTACCACTTGGCTAATGTTTGGTGTTATTAGAACGATGTCATCAGCAAAGCTGAGGTGGTGTAGTTGCCGACCATCTATCTTCACTCCCATTCCTTCCCATTCTAATTGACACATGATGTTCTCAAGAGTGGTGCTAAAGTGTTTTGGAGAAATGGTATCACCCTGCTAAACCCCTCTTTTGACATCAATGATCATTTCCTTGTAGAATGTTGAGATCCTGGTGGTGAATCCATAATACAGCTCAAGAAGGATCTTAATGTATTTGGTTTGAGCACCCTGTTTGGCTAGGGCTTTGATGACCACTTCAGTCTCAACAGAATCAAAGGCTTTCTTTAAACCAATAAATGTGAGACAGAGTAGCATCTTGAACTCCCTACAAACCTCAATGAGCTTGGATACCATGTGATAATGATTGATTGTGCTAAATCCTTTTCAGAAGCCAGCTTGCTCTCATGGCTGTCCTTCATTTAATGTTCTGCCAATCCCATTCAGAATGACTTTGAGTGAACAGTTTGTAGATGACAGACAACAGGCAAATGGGCAGATAGTTGCCAATGTTGTGAATGTCTCCCTTCTTTAACAGTAGAACCATAATGCTGGTTTTCCATTGGGAGGGAACCTTTCATTCAGACAGGTAGCAAGTGAAGAGCGAAGCCAGTGTATTGATGAGTACTGATGGCAGATTCTTCAGGTGTTTGGGTCTGACTGTGTCTTGGCTGGGTGCTGTTCACTTCTTTATCAACGAAATGGCATGTTGGGCTTCAGAAGGGAGAATGTTGGGAACGATATATCCATCCTGCAGAATTTGGTGTGTGGGCAAGTGGACGTAGCTATCAAAGAGATCTGAGTAGAAGTCTCAGATAATCTTCTCCATTGCCTTTCTGGAAGATGTGATAGATCCATCAGGACGTTGGAGGGAGTCATCTTGGTCTTATAGTTAATGTAGGTAATTTTATCTTCAAATTACCTACATTAACACCACTGAGAAAAATAAATGGTAGTAGAGATGAAGGGAGGGACTCTTACATTATTACCGAATTTTCTGTTTTGAGAAATTTTCTGCTTGTTGCTACATCATTAGTACCATCTGATGACTTTACAAAAAAAAAAAAAAAAAACAGGACACCACTATGGTAGTTTACCCAGACAATGAAAGTTGCTTGTTGGTTACCTGAGCTGCTTTTTTTTTTACTCTTAGTAGATTCAACCCATCCTAAAAATATCTAGATATAAAATACATCAGAAAAAAAAGTCAAATGATAGACAATTAATGAAGTTTTCAGGGTGTGAGCTCTCTGCTTTCCAGATGCTGAAACCAGTAATTAACTAGTCTATTGTCTTACTCTGGAATAGTTGAATCCTGTCTTCTCAAAAATTCACCTTTTAAAAAATTTCATGTGAAATACGATGCTGTAAAATGAGAGACTTATTGTGTGGAAATGTATTGCTTTCAAGGATACACATAATGATTAGTAAGTAAAATCCATAAGAATGTAGGAGCTATGTTCTGGTGCAGGCAGTTAACTGAAAATCTATATTCATGTCTTATTCTGCATGTCCCATAAACATAATGCTAAAGATACAGGAAGAGGAAAAATCCATATTGATATGAAATCTACATTTCTTTTTACCTTTTCCTCAAGAATCTCTCTCAAGAAATTTCCCTCAAGAATCCTTTACACGTTTTAAAAACAAACAGGGTCTGAAGTGACAGTAGAGTGGGTAGCGCATTTCCTTTGTATGTTACGGACCTGAGTTCTATCCTCATCTTTGGCCCCCTCCCCAGCACCGCCAGTAATAATTTCTGAGTGCAGAGACAGGAATACCTGAGCATTGCTGGGTGTGACCCCAAAAGCAAATAAATAATAAATAAATAAATACATGAATGGATGAATAAATAAATAAATGGATGGATGGATGGATGAATAAATAAATAAATAAATAAGTGAATAAATAAATAAATGAACCCACAAAGATACAGAAATTCTCCCTCTATCATTTATTTGCCCTTCTAGCTCTATTTCTGGCCTTTTCTGGACAATGTGAGCGCCGACAACCCTTGCTGGAGAAAGATTCCCCAAAGTGTTTATCGTAACCCCAGGTGAACAACTCATGGCTGTTGATCAATAAAAGCACAAAAGCACTGGTTTGGGAAACTCTCCAGGTAGGCTACGGCGCCTGACAAAAGGGACACCATCTTTGTTCCTGTCTAGCCTGTCAGCAGGGAGGAAGGGAGAAACTCCACTCAGTTGTTCCAAGAGTCTGGTATAACTCACGAACAAGCACCATAAACAAACTGCTCAGCTCCTGAATCACGCATCATCATGGTTGCCCCCCCATAGTTATGAGTCAACAATTCTTCAAGATGGTAACACAGTTTTACTATTAACTAGCTTATTTTGCTTCTGTCACTTGATGCAGTTCCTGTAGCCTCTTGCCTGCTGCATCCATTGTATAACTAAGTTGTGATTTCAGCCTTTATAAACTCACCCCTGACTGTGCTTGGGGCTGCAAGCTGTTTGGGACACCTGTCGGGATGCCTGTCTACTCACGGTGGCTGGTTCCAATCACAGACTCCTAATGGATCTCATCTGCATCTGATAAAACTCCCTTGTAACATTTGGGGTCCCAGCTAGATGATTCATGTCATCACAGAAAGACTTTCTCTGCAGCCTGTCTGACAGGTGGGAAATTCCACATGGAGGTGGCCCCTGAGAGACTCCAGGGCCTCCTGACCTTTTCCACTACCCTGACAGCCCACCTCTGAATACCTGACATGCTGGTCACATTTTTGGAGTCTCCCAAGCAGTGCTCATCTGTTTCTGGCCAAACTTCATTATAACATAAGGAACAAATACGTGAGTTTTGCCCAAATAAATATTTCCTAAGGAGTTTTGAACTGAAGGTTTTAAAATAGTTTACTAAGAGAACAAAGTGAAGTAAAATAAAGTCAGTAAAGTCATGAATAATAAGACAATGAGGGGAAAGAGTAAAAACTATGGAAGAGATGAGGGGAGTGAAGAGACAGTGGCAGGAAGCAGGGGTAGTATAAAAGGAGAGAGAAAGCGAGATAAATGCTGGGAGACCCTGAGCTTGTTCACTGGGCACCTCCCTCCAACCACGTAGAAAACTGGCTCAACAAGAGACAGACTGGTACTCACGGGCTCATTTTCACTTTTGATCAAATAGTTTTTGTTCCTCTCTCTGTGCCCCTGTTTCTGGTACTGCAAATGATCTTCAGCTGGGCCACTTGCACTCTTGGGAGTGGTATCAGGGTCCAAGGCATCAGTGCTGGTGTTCCCACACACACCTGTCTGGAGTGCACAGGAACTGTGCACTGAGTCCTGGTCTTACTTCAGTGCCCCTGGGATGGGACTGAACACGTGGGGTGGCACCAGCAGTGGGATTCTTAGCTTCATACCTTCAAGGCAGGCACTCTACCAGCTAAGCTTTCCTTAGAACCCAATTTGTAGTTTTTAAAAAGTGTTTGCTTTTATTTAGTTCACTTGTTTGGTTTTTTCATGTGTTGCATTGAGATGTCAGGGTGTTTGTCTTCTTTCTTTTTAACATTTATACTTGTTTGAGGGCTCACTTACTTGGTGTGGTGTCAAGGGTCATGCCAGCAGAGCAGAGATCACACTCAGGAGTCATGTGTGGTCATGCCAGGACTGAACTCAGAGTCTCACACAGACTTAGCAGGCTTTCTACCACTGACCCAAGGTATCCTTACTTGATTTCTTTTTTTTATTTTGGACACTGTGAGTCACAATATTGATAATGACAAGGTTCCATGCATACAACACTCCAACACCACACTCCTACCAACATGTCAGCTACCCTCCAGCATGCTTTGTGGAACACCTTCCCCTTATCCCATTCTTCTGCCATTCCCCTTACAGTGATATGCTTCCTACTAAAGAACAACTCTTAGTTTCTGTTGCCTTTGAGTATTTTTGTTTCCTTATAGTAAGTTACTTTATTTCCCACATATGAGGAGATCATTCTGTATCCGTCCCTCTCCTTCTGACTAATGTGACTCAGCATTGTACTCTCCAAGTCAATCCACATAGCAACAAATTGCATGATTTTGTCTTTTCTTATAGCTGAGAAATATTCCATTTTACCTGTTCGACAGCTACTTGGGTTCTTAGACACTTTGATAGTTTCCAAGATCTTTGGATATTTAAATAGTGAAAATCATATTTTTCAAATAGAGTTTCTGGGCCTGTGGTGTAAGTACCAAGAAGCAGAATTGCTGGATTATATGTGAGATGAATTCTAGCTTTTTTTAGAAGTATCCATACCCTTTTCAAAAAGATAGAACCAATTGGTGCCACCCCGCAGTGGATAAAGGTCTTTTCCCACTGCATCCTCCTCACATGTTCTTTTGCTGTGTGGCAGTCTCACAGGTGGGAGGTGACATCTCTCTGTTGTTTTTATTTGTATTTCCCTAATGATAAATCATGCACAGAGTTTTTCATACACATTTTGGCCATCTGTATTCCTTTTTCAAGGAAATTTCTGATCATCTTTCCCCATCTCATCCCTTACGCTTTTATAGGACTGAATGCTTTTTTTCCTGTAAAGTTCTACCAGTGCCTTCCGGTACCAATATCATGGATATTGGTTCTTTGTCAGATGAATGGTGGGCAAATATTCTCTCTCTCAGTCTGTTGGGGTGTTTACATTCTGGCCATCATCTACTTTGAGGTACAGTTTTTAGCTTGATGTAGCCTGATTTGTTTATCTTTGTTTCTGTTTGCTTGGTGAAGGGCATTACATCATTGAAGATGTCTCAAGATTCAATGTACTGAAATGCTGAAAAAAAACAAATGTACCTATGTTTTTCTCAATATAATTTATGGATTTTGGTCTAATATCAAAATGCTTGATTCATTTTGATTTGTTTTTTTGTACTTGGCATTAAAATGAGGTCTGAACTCAACCAGTTTTCTCTGTACCATTTGTTGAAGAAGCTTTCCTTGATCATTTTCATTTTTTTCTGTTGTTCCTTTGCAGTAGACTAACTGTCTGTAGATGTACAGACCTAAGAACTTTTAATTATATTCTATTGGTCTGAGAGTCTGTTCTTATTCCATACCAAGGTATTTCATTACTTCAGCCTTATAGCATCATTTCAAATTTGAAAGCACAAGTCTACTATATTATTTTTATTTGTCACTTCTGAGGAACTTCTAATTCTCTATACATTTTAGCAGGTTTGAATTATGTCTATAAAGCATACCATGTAATTTTTTATTTGGACTGCATTAAATCTGTACAATGATTTGTGCATATTGTCATTTTGATAACACTGATCCTTTCATCTATGAACTGAGAATGCAAGGTATAAATTGTTTACCTCTCTTGCTAAGTTGATTCCTAGATACCTAATTTTCTGAAGCCAACTGTGAATGGTGTTGCTTTACAATTTCTCTCTACTCCATTTCATTATTTGCATATGGAAAAGCCATGGATTTCTGTCAACATATTTTATATCTGCCACTTCACTGTACATGTGATATCTTTAGGATCTGTTTTTGGTAGTCATTAGGGTTTTCTAGATATAGTGTCAGGCCATTTGCTGAAGGTGAGAGTTTGACTTCTTTTCTGATCTGACTGCCCTTATATTTTTCTTTCTTGTCTAATTGCTATGACTATATTTATAGTAGTTGTGAGAATGGGCAGCCTTGTCTTAGACCCAATCTTAGAGGGAAGGCTTTCGGTTTTTCTCCAGGCACTATGATATTTGATGTGGAATTGTGGTAAATGACTTTAACTATGTTGAGAAAAACTCCCAAAAATGCATTTCATTGAGAGATTTTTCTCAGAAAAATGTGTTGGATCTTCTCAAATGCTTTTTATATGACTGTTTAGATAATGATCATATATTTTTCCTGGTATTGATATGGTATATTATATTAATTGACTTCCATATATTAAACCATTAAATATATATTTATATATTAATGCAATATACATCAATTACTATATTAAACCATTAAATATATTAAAAAGACTGGACCCCAGGGATGAACACAGAGCCATGACAGAGCCTGGTAAGCTACCCATGGTGTATTCAATATGCCAAAAACAGTAACAATAATGAACCTCATTCCCAATGAATAGAGATGTTACTGGCACCTGCTTGAGCAAATCGATGAACAACAGGGAGACAAGTGACAAGTGACAATATTAAACCATTCTTGCATACGCAGGATGAATCCTATTCGTCATGTTATATAATCTTTCAGATGTATTGTTGGATTCAATTGGCTACTACTTTGTAGAGAATTTTTGCATTAATGTTCACCAATAGTATATTACTATAGTTTTTGTGATGTTTCTATATGTCCTTTTTTTCAGGGGGATGTTTGCTTCATAGATGATGTCTGGAAGGATTCCTGCTTCTTCAGCTTTCTGGAAGAGCCTGAAAAGGATTGGGAGTTTATCTAAGGCTTCAGAAACTCACTGGTAAATCTACCTAGGCCTGGACTTTTGTTTCTGGGGAGAGTCTTGATAATTGATTCTATTTCCTTGACAGTAATTGTCCTCTTCAAATATTCTGTCCTCTTCAAACTTGGGAAGTTATATCAGTTTAAAAATGTGTTACTTAAAGAATATTCACCCAATACCCATCTGATAAGGGGTTAATATCCAGGATATATCAGGCACTGGTAGAACTTTACAAGAAGAAAACAGCCAACCCCATCAAAAAATGGGGAGAAGAAATGAACAGAAACTTCGATGAGGAAGAAATTCGAATGGCCAAAAAACATGAAAAAATGCTCATCATCATTAGTCATCAGAGAGATGCAAATCAAAAAAACAATGAGATAGCATCTCACACCACAGAGACTGGCACATATCCAAAAGAGCAAGAACAGCAAGTGCTGGTGTTGATGCGGGGAAAAGGGGACTCTCATCCATTGTTGGTGGCAATGATCGACTGGTACAGCCTTTTTTGGGAAAACTATATGGACATTCCTCCAAAGACTGGAAATTGAGCTCCCATTTGACCCAGCCCTACCACTCCTGAGTACATACCCTGGGAAGCCAAAACATGTAGCAGAAACATCATCCCTACTTTTATATGCATAACAGCATTATTCACAATAGCCAGAATCTAGAAACAACCTGAGAGTCTGAGAATTGATGACTGGATAAAGAAACTTTGGTATATCTACGTAATGGAATACTATGCAGCTGTTAGGAAAAATGAAGTTATAAAATTTGCCTATAAATGGATGGACATGGAGAAAGATTATGTTGGCGAAATTAGCCAGAAGGAGAGAGACAGATACAGAATGACTGTATTTGTTTGCATGACTATAAATATTATGCATATAAT
>JAJIBD010038998.1:62500-71313 GCA_021461705.1 Cryptotis parvus | reverse complement strand
GAACCCTGTCCTGACACGTCGGACTCCCCGGGCGGCAGCTTCCCGACAGGAAGAATGTTCCGGGAGAGAATGGCAGACCCACCACGCCATTACCGGAATCTAATAGCCGATGCTTTTCCCTGGCCAGGCCAAGCAGGGATCACGGGACCCATGCGTGCAGGGGAGCGCCTGTCTATCGCCAGACTCTAATGGCTGGTTTCCGAAAGAGCGGCTCGCCGCCTCCCACCACCCGGCACCAGTAAAAGGTACCAGTGCAAGGAAAGACGAAAGTCTGGCTGTGTTCTTAGAACGCCTTTATGATGCTGAGAGACAGTATACCCCACTTGACCCCTTAGCCGGGCTAGAACCAGTCTGCTGTAATAATTCCTTCATAAACTGGGCAACTCCAGATATATAAAAGTCGGATAAGCAGGAAGGATTGGGAGAATGACCATTGGGGATATAACAAAGGTGGCAGATAAAGTCTTCCATATTGGGAACTCCTGGGGAGCGGTAGGACTGGATCAGGAAGGAAGATAGGGAATATAGGATTTAAAAGAAAAAAAAGTAAGAAGGAGCAGAGAGAGATGGCTAGGATTTTTCTGGCAGGAGTAAAAGGATATGAAAAAAAGGAAGGAACAGGTACGCTAGTAGCTGGATAGGAGAGTAGGGGCATGGTGTCGTGAGTACGGGCATTGGAGGAAGGAGTGCCCCAGGTGGAAAGTGGAAAGTCTAGGAGTCATCCTCAAGAAAGCGACAGCAGTGACAGAAAAGGCTAGACTTCTCCTTGCTGGTGTAGAGGAGGAAGACTAGGGGAGTCAGGTCTCGGACCCCTCCTGAGTCTTGGATAACCATCTATGTGGAGGGAGGCCTGTAGGTATGATGCTTGACACTGGGGCCCAATATTCAGTCCCAAATAAGCTGCAGAACCACTATCAGGAAAAGAGGAGCCTGGGGTCTCAAGGAGCTACAGGGACCAAAGTTTATCCGTGGGCCACCAAGAGAACTGTAGACCTCGGGAGGCACCGGTCTCACACTCCATTTCTGGTGGCTCCAGATAGTCCCACCTTTGCTGGGACGGTGACCGACTAACGAAAGTTAGGCTAATATACATTTTAATACTGGGGGGAATAATAATAGATGGTGAGGCTACTCCTTGATGTTCTTGACGCTGGTCGCAGTAAGATGAATTCCGACTATTCAATCAAGAGGATATGTGGGAAAAATAGAGACTGAGGTCAAACATTGCGTTAAGCCACCAGGCCCCAAGTGGGCTGAGGTATCAGGAATTGGGTTTGCCATACATCAGGCCCTTGGTAGTCGAGCGGTGGTGGCAGGGGGCCCAACCAGTTAGGTTAAGGCGAGGCCCCATGATTACTCAAGCAACGCGAATAGCTACCCCACCTCACAATACTCTGGAAAGGTGAGAACTCGTATCATGCCGGTCAGCTTGGGAACACCCCCTCCAGTAGAAGAAGGAGTGGGAAAAGATTACGCTCCCGGGTCCAGGGCTCCGAAAGGTCAATGATAGGTAGCTGATATCCAATCCCACTGTGCCAAACCCCTTACACTCCCTCTCCCCAGTGCTAGCTTACCGCCTCCCTACCCACCGCTGGTACACAACCCTAGATCTAAAGGGGATGCCTTCTTCCGCATAGCTCCGGGTACCCCCAGCAGCCAACCCTCTATTTGCCTTTGAGTGGCAGGGGGAACCCTGGAATGGGAGGGAATAGTTAACATGGACGCGCCTCCCTCAGGTTCCACAATTTCTACTCTGTTTAAATCGAGGCAACTACGCCTTCGGGACCTCCAACCGTTTCGGCAGAACCATCCTGAAAGATTTCCCTGTTGCAGTACGTGGATGATTTATTGTTGGTCGCTCCCCACAAGGTCGCCCACCAGAGAGCTGTAGACCGCATGTTAAAGAACTGTTTCCTCCCCCTCCGCTCTCTCTATAGACCAGAAATCAGAGCCAAGAAAGCTAACATCTGTAAAAAAGACTGTAAACTATTTAGGTATAAACTAAGTGAGGGAACTTTGGTGGCTGAGCAGAGGCAATGAAAGAGACCATTCTGTGGATTCCAACTCCCAGCTCTCCGAAAGCAGCCAGAGAATTTTTTAGGAACAGCTGGATACTGCTGGCTATGGATACTTGGCTGGGCTGAGATAGCCGGTCCCTGTATGAGGCTACGCTCAAAAAGGGCCACGTGGGAATGGACTGCAGAATGTCAACGGCATTTGAGAGGCTCAAGGAGACCTCTCCTTAAAGCCCCCTGCAAGACTGTCCCTTCTGGACCGCGCCACAAACCGTTCACTCAGTTAGTGGACAAGAAAAAGGAATAGCAAAGGGCGTATAGAACTCAGCAACTTGGACCCTGGAAGCGACCGGTAGCTTATTTAGTCAAAGAGATTGACCTCTGTAGCTGCTGGATGGCCCCCAGAGGTGTCTCCGAATTATAGCAGCAGTTGCCCCTTGGTCAAGGACGCAACAACTAACCCTTTGGGCAAAATCTAATATTGATCACCCTCATGCCATTGAGGGAGTGCGCGGCAGCCCCTGGAGGTGGACGACTAACTCCAGATTGACTATTATCAGGGACTGTTGATTGACTCCCCGACCTCACCCTTTGCAGAACCCACTGTGTTTAATCCTGCAACGCCCTGCACCACCCCAGGTCTTGAAGCTTCTCGCACATGACTCCCACATGCCAGGAAATCTCTCCCGAGGTTAGCACACCCCGAATCATCATAGGACAAAGCTCCCAACTCTGACGTGGCGGGGGTAGGGTTTACTGATGGAACTGGCTTAGATAATGGGGCGCGCCGGGCAGGGGGCAGCAGTAGTGGACCAAGACGGAATAGTGGTTTGGAGTTCCTCTTGCCCCCAGGAACTTCCGGGCCTAATTAAAGTGCTGAGCTAATCGCCTGGTAGAGCTCTGAGGGAGGTGAGGGAAAGCGGGTGACAGTGGACACGGACAGCAGGTATGCATTCGATGGTGTAATGCATGGGGTACCCTATCGTGAAAGAGGCTTTCGTCGGCAGAAGGTGAAAGAACTGCGAAACTGCAGAGGTAGCGACGCTGACCGCGCGGGAAGACTCTAAGGCAGTAGCTGTAGTCCATGTACGGGGCCCCAGTCGCTAGAACACTGGCCGGTGGAAACTGGAAAGCGGATGATGTTCCAGTGCCAGCAGTAGCCCTAATTTTAGCTGTGATGATCTGCCTGCTCCCAGAAGCACCAGAGCTGCCCTAAAGTCCCCAGTACTCTTCGGAGGATTTGAAATGGATACAAAACAACATCTACCCAGACTCAACGAGCAAGGTTGGTATCAGGACAACAGTAATCGACTCCTCTTGCCTGCTAAATTGAGGACACATTCTGAAGAACCCATCGCCGCCCACCTGGACCAAGAAAATGCTTGCCTTGCTAGAGAGACTGCTATGCTCCGACTCCCCGCAACAGACCCAAGAAGCCCAGCTAATCATCGCATCGCTGCAACGGTGCCAGGCGACATCAGGGAAAGGAGGGCTACAGCATGCAGGTACTCGGGGAGTGGCTCCGGGACGCAGGGGAAATAGACTTCACCGAGATAAAACCAGGGAAGTATGGGTTGGCCTACTTGTTGGGGGGCCGGAGCGATAGCCTGAAGGGTAGGGCGCTTGTTTGACGCGGCCGCTTGTGCCGGCCTGGTCTGGTTCCCGGTATCCCATATGGTTCCCGGGCACCCTCCAGGAGTGATTCCTGAGTGCTAGAGCCAGGAGTAGCCCTGAGCATTGAGCTGTGACCCAAAAAAAGCAAAAAAAAATAAATAAATAAATAAATAAATAAATACTTGTTGGTTTTGGTAGATACTTTCTCTGGGTGGTGGGAGGCTTACCCCAAAAGCAGAGACTAGTCAAACTGTGGCCAAAGTTTTATTAGAAGTGATTGTTCCCCTGCCCCCAAGTGCTGTGGATCAGACAATGGTCCGGTTTTCGCCAGCAAAGTCCTACTGACTCAGCCCCAGGCAGTGTATTGATTGGAAACTGCATTGTGAGTACAACCCACAGAGCTGCTATGGGCAGGTAGGTTGAATAATCGTAACCTGAAGGAGACCTCTTTCTAGTCATGGAGATTGGCGTGGGACTGGGTGTGCAAAGCCCCGCCAGAGGCCATTCTCCGGGCTCAGGTACTCCCGATCGTGCAGGGATTAACTCTCCTTTGAAATTAATGTATGGGGTCCACCCCCCATCATTGATCACTTGATCACTTGAACTCAAGTATTCATCGATTTGCTCGAGCGGCGCCAGTAACATTTCCATTGGACCTTATCACGTGCCAATGTAGCCCAATGGCATCTGGTTGATTCAGGAATATGAAGAGCCTCAAACCGTTCCTTCAGGGTCTTGACAAGGAAGTCTGACCATCTTGTAGGTGGGCGCCACGTGATCTTTGACATCCCGTGGGATCCAGTCGGTAACGGCTCTAGTCCAGCGGTTGTCTCCAAATCGCATTACATGTCCAGCCCATCTGATTTTCGATGCCTTGGCAAACGAGACAGCGCCCCTGATTCTGGAATAGCGTCGGAGGTCAGAACTCCGATTCCTTCTCTCACTTGAGTGAGACGTGATATTCCAAGCATAGCTCTTTCGATGCCTCTCTGGGAGACCAATAGCATTCTTTCATCTTGCTTTAGGGCCCAGGTCTCTGGAGGCGTATGTTAATGCAGGGAGAACGGTGGAGCCGAAGAGATGTGCCCGGAGCCGGAGGTTCTTTGTCCTTTTTAGCTATTTCTTCGATGCCTTTGAAGGCATTCCATGCCGTTTCTCTTCCTCCTGCGCAGCTCAGGTTTTAGGTCGTCATCATGTTGACTTCTCGACCTAGGTACAACATAACTGCTGCATTCAGAGATGTTTGTTCCATTGAGAGTGAATGGGGCCTGGACTAGTTCATTTCTCATGAACATAGTTTTCTAGATTCAGCTGTAGACCTACCTTCCACACGCCCGGTCAAAGTCAGCCAGCATTTGTGCCCCTTGGCTAATGTTTGGTGTTATTAGAACGATGTCATCAACGGAGGTGGTGTAGTTGCTCGACCATCTATCTTCACTCCCATTCCTTCCCCCCATAATCAGGCGGAACTCTGCAGAAGAGTGACAATTCTGGCCCCAATATAGCAAGCTAGGGACTCATAACAGGTCCAGCAGGAAATCTGGCCTCTCATTCGAGCCAATATAAAATTTTGAGCTCCATGACTCAGAACATGGCATAGTCCCAGGGGGACCTGGTGTGGGTAAAAACGAGCGCCCATCTGCCCAAAAACTTTGGAACCTCGGGAAAGGCCCTTACTTGTGTTGCTCACTCACCCCAACTGCTCCTTAAGGTTGACGGAATCGGGCCTTGGATCTACCCCCACACCAGGAAGGCTACCCTGAGGGGAAGCAGCAGAGGCCTGTAACTGGACAGCACGCTGCCATCCTACAAACCTATTCAAGTTCCGATTTTCTCGCTGAAGCAGTCTTCCTTGGACTCGTGATAACCATCCTCAGCAGGCCGGACAAGGATTGGACACTGGGCACAGCCCCAAATTCTATCCTGGGAACTTAGCATGTGGGAGGAAACGGTCCCAACGTTAGCCTCTCTGGGACTCCACCTTCCACGGTTCTTGGTTCCTCGATCATCCAGTTTGACCTTTGTGATCTAATAGGAAGTGAATGGGACTGAGGAGCAGGGGTGCTCCCTATGGGTGTAAAGGAAATCTCATACCCAAGCGTAGACCAACAACACTCATTTTTATGTATGTCCAGCCACCAGAAAGACAGGAGAATGTGGAGGGCCCCTCTGACTATTTCTGTAAATCTTGGGACTGTGTTGGGGCACTGGCCACATAAATTGGGAGGCCCAACTACAGGTGTGACTTCAATCACAAATTTCTAAATGGTGGCAAGAAACCTCCTGGGAGCATGTGGCAGGTTAAGAGGAAAATGCCCAAGTTAAATAAAATTACACAGAAAGGGAAGAGGGCTCTAGCTGGCTAACGGGACATACCTGGGGACCCAGGTTATAGTCACAGTAAAAGATCCCGGCATATTCTCCTCCTTAGTTTAAAAGTCCACCCTTCCGGGCAGCCCCCCCCCCAGTAGACCCAATTGGGTAATGGGGGACATTAGAACCCCGCGCCTTGCTACTCCTAGCGTCAGACCCTTCTGACATTACCCAGTCAGTTACAGGAATTCCCACCGAGACAGAAATTAAACTTGGCTCCTGAGCCCTTGGCAGGACCCTCTTTCCCTTAATATCAGTTATCAAAGCAAGTTACCCCTGCTGAACCTGTCTAGTCCTAGCCTAACTGTCTCCTGTTGGCTGTAGTGTTACAGCCTGTCCACCCTTTTACAAGAAGCGGTCGGGCTCAACACCTTACAGTGGCTCACAAGAAGCAACCCCCAGTTGCAATTGGGGAAACAAGGGCAGGACTCACTTAGAGCTTGTCCAGGGTGGGACTGTGCGTTTGAACTGTCCCTCAGAACCAGCAGGTTTGTGCAACAAAACGGCCTACTAGCTGGCTAGCATTACGGTCGCTACTCCCCTCCTTCAGGATGGTGGGCTTGCTCTTGGTAGGACTTACTCCCTGCTTGTCTGTGACAACACTCAACCATACGGAGAATTCTGTGTCATGGTTACTATCTTTCCTAGAGTCAAGTATTATGCATATGCGCTCTCCCACATTCCAAGTGCTCTCTAGACTCTTCGTGTGAACGAAGCACATTTTCCCACCTTGGGACCCTGCCGCCTTGTTCAGCTGGGAGTGACTGAACAGGACCGGCATAGCCTCCCTTGGCAACTCAACACAGTGGGTTTGGTCTTCGTAGGGCTGGCATTGATCAGACTTAGAACAAACATGGAATTTGCCATCAGCCATCTCGAAGTCCCTGACCTCCCTGGCTGAAGTAGTGCTCCAAAATAGAGGGGGCTGGACCTCCTACTGCTACAGCAGGGGGCTATGCGCTGCCTTGGAGAAGAATGTTGTTTTTTCGCTGACTACACTGAGTCATTCACGACTGGCAAGGCTAGGGTAGGAATAGGAAAGTGCAAACGGGACAAAGAGGCAAAAAGAAGGTTGGTTTAAATCCCGGTTTAGTCAGTCCCCATGGTTAGCTACGCTTCTGTCCACTCTAATTGGCCCCTTTATTATCCTGTTTCTGATTCCCGCTTGGTCCCCTCATTTTAAACAAGCTAATTGGATTTGTCAAAGAACGCATTGACACTGTCCAGCTCTTTATACTACGGCAACAGTATGAACAAATGCATAGGACAGGCCCTGAGGAGGATTCCTCAGTTTAAAAACAGAAAAGGGGGATGTTAGAGAAGAAAATGGTAGGCAGGCTCAACAAGCCAAAGGGCTTCCATATTGCTGTGGAGAGTTACCGAGGGCTCACATCACCCTTTTTAACCTTGAAAGGACATCTGGGCAAAAGAAAAACAGCAGCCTATCAGCGGTATCTATGAGAACTCCTCGGTGCGGGCAGGGTGTACTAACATTTAGAACATCTCGGAGACATATCAAATAACATATGTGCAACTTAAGTTGTAGTTCCCCTAAGTTATGTTTTTCTTTGATTTTTTGAACTTAAGTATGTGGGGATTATAACGAGTAATGCCTATATATAAGGCGAATGCCTATATACGAGGCACCCGGGGGGATGGTGGGTTCTAGCCCTGGCCCACCATCCCAGCAGAGCCTCGTAACTAGCCAGACGACCCCCTCTCCATGAGGCCTCCATTTTCCATATCTGGACCTCTGCCGTCAAACCTCCATCCAGCAGACCAGCCTATCGCTCCCAGCTGATCGAGTTCCACCCTGCAGCAGTCTTCCAAATCCAGCTCCAGGTATGCCGGTCCAGAGACTTCGTAGACATGGGGCAGAGCTGCTACTCGCTCTCCCTGTGACCAGCCGCTCACGGCGCCAGGGAGGGATGGTGGGTTCTAGCCTGGCCCACCATCCCAGCAGAGCCTCGCAACTAGCCAGACGACTCCCACTCCATGAGAGCTCCATTTTCCACATCCGGACTTCTCTCGTCAGACCTCCACCCAGCAGACCAGCCTATCAGCGTCCGGCTCGGGCGGCGCAGCTGACCACGTAGTTCATCAATAAATGCTGGACTTAGAGATGCCTACAATATGCTACCTGCACGGCAGAGCCCGGCAAGCTACCCATGTTGTATTTGATATATGCCAAATACCAGTAACAATTATAGATCTCATTCCGAATGGATTGAGGCTCTTTATGTTCCTGGAGCAAGCAGATGCCTTGGGCTCTACTCGTATGAGACAGGACATATGGAGATGTTACTGGGGCCCGCTGCAAATCGATGATGAACGGAAGACAGTGATACAGTGAATGCCTATATAATCTAAAGCTTCCCTCTGGGGGTCTTGCCTTGCCTCATGCCTAAGAGCTTGCCCGGCTAGCTGGTTTAACAAATCCGCTTGTTTTTTTGCATTACTGGCTGTTTTCTTGGTGATTCCTAAGAACTTTAGACTCGGACCCTAACATCATAGTGTCCCCGAGCACTGCGAGGAGTAATTCCTGAGTGCAGAACCAGAAGTAACCCTTGAGCATCACCATGTGTGACCCAAAAACATAGGAAAGAAAAGGATTATTGAGGACAGATGATAGCACAGTGGGTAGGCCTTGCAAGCGCTTCATTATGGGCCCTGGCACCCCTTAGGCTCCCAAGCACTGCCAGGAGTAATTCCAGAGCAGAGCCAGGTAACCACTGAGCATGACGGCCCAACCACATCACTGGATGTGACAAAAAAAAACCCAACTACTGGGCCAGAATAGCTCAAGGGACC
>JAJIBD010038998.1:0-57500 GCA_021461705.1 Cryptotis parvus | reverse complement strand
ACCAGCGCAGTGAAGCCTGCTTTCCTGTGATTATCCGAATCCTAAACTCTGTCGCATTCACTCGCAGGACAAATTCTGAGGATCACGCTTGCCCCCAATCCCTCCTTGGGGTCATCTAGCTGTGTACTCCCCTCACTAGGACGAACACCGAAGAGGGGTCTGCCTGGGCCTCCAGCCCACGTGGAGAAAAGCCGGTGAGCGTGGATGGTGCCCAGCAGCGGAGCCGTTGACCCCAAGCACAGGAAAGACAAAAGCATGGGGGTCTCCCAGACCTCGCAGAGGGGAGATTGTGGGAGCAAGAATGCACCAAACGTTAAGGCCACAGCGGAAAGAGACCGAAAGGTAGGCTGCTCTGTGATCTGGAGGCCAGCCCCAACTCAACAGCAAAACTCAAAGATACAAGGAATCTGGCTGTGTCAGGTGACATCTGAGAGTGCCCAGGGATGGGCGGGTGGCGCCTGTTTGTTTTCTGGGGTGGAGAGTGGGGGCGCACCCTCGGCAGTGCTCGGGGGGTCGCTCCTGGCTCCCAGTGCTCGGGGGCTGCCTCCTGGCTCTGTGCTTGGGTTGCTCCTGGCTCTGTGCTCGGACCAACTCCTGGCTCTGTGCTCCGGGCTGCTCCTGGCTCTGTGCTCGGGCGCTCCTGGCTCTGTGCTCAGGGCTCACCCGGCTCTGAGCTGGGTCGCTCCTGGCTCTGTGGTCGGGCTCACTCCTGGCTCTGTGCTCGGGGTCGCTCCTGGCTCTGTGCTTGGGCTCACTCCCTGGCTCTGTGCTCAGGGCTCACTCCCTGGTTCTGTGCTAGGGGTAACTCCTGGCTCTGTGGTCGGGGTCGCTTCCTGGCTCCGTGCTCAGGTCTGCTCCTGGCTCTGTGCTTGGGCTTACTCCTGGCTCTGTGCTCAGACTCACCCTGGCTCTGTGCTCGGGGCTCACTCCTGGCTCTGTGCTTAGGGCTCACTCCCTGGCTCTGTGCTCGGGTCACTCCTGGCTCTGTGCTCGGGCCGCCTCCTGGCTCGTGCTCGGCTCCTGGCTCTGTGCTCGCCTAACTCCTGGCTCCGTGTGCCCGTAACTCCTGGCTCTGTGCTCGGGGTCACTCCTGGCTCTATGCTCAGGGCTCACTCCTTGCTCCGTGCTGGGGTCACCCTGGCTCTGTGCTTGGGGTCGCCTCCTGGGCTCTGTGCTCAGAGGTCACCCTGGCTCTGTGCTCGGGTCACTCCTGGCTCTGTGCTTGGGGGTTATTCTCGGCAGGCCCAGGATGCTGAGGATCTAACCTGGGTCGGTTGAGCGCAAGGCAAGCCTCCCCACTGGACCATCTCTCCAGCCCCTAGCTCGTGTCTTGGCTAAACCATGTCTAAGCCTCCCCGCCCCCTCTTCCATATGTGGTATATTCAAGGTGCTTCCCTGCCTGCCTTCCGGTCAGATGGGGCAGACCCTCTCAGGGGTGGTGCAGGAACTTTCCAGAGTGGCGGTGCAGCATGTTGCCTGTGTGTGAGAGACAGGAGTCAGCGCGTTGTTGTGTGCTAAGAATGGCAGTGAGAGTCCATACCGGGCCCTCTCTCATCGGCAGAGTGTGGAGACAGGTTGCGAGAGCCAGGGCACTGCAGGAAGAAGCTGCTTGCTTACCCGTAGGCCTGCTTGATTGCTGTCCGCCTGTGCCTGGCCCCTGTAATCTGTCCCCCGCCCCACGCCTCCAGATTTGGCTGGGGTCCTGCTGTGGGGCCTGAGGTCTCATGGAAACTGGAGCAGCCCGTGACTCCACCTCTGGGTCTTACTATTTTTTTAACATTGGGATATACCTAGTCACACATGCTTAGGGCTTACTCCTAGCTCTGCACTCAGGAATTACTCCTGGCTTGCACTCAGGAATTACTCCTGGCGATGCTGGGAACCCTATTGATGCTGGGGATCAACCCCAGGTCGGCCACAGCGTGCAAATGCCCTCTCCTGCTGTGCTATCTCTCCGGCCTGGGTCCTGCCCTTCTTGCTCACATCTCTCGTGTGGGTGCCGGGGTTGACGTGGCGTGTGCAGGGGGTGGGGGAGTCACCACTCTTTCCCCAGTTTCCTACAAGCTGTGGCTGTGGCTGCCATTCTCATGGGGGGGCGGCCCCCTGGAACAGCTGGTTCTGACCTAGAAGACGAGGCCCAGCCCTGCTCGGAGGCCCTCAGCCAGCAGAGTTTCCCAGCCTGGCGGAGAGGAAGCCGGGAAGGGTGACCGGAGGAGTCCCTCGCTGACTGGGAAATGCCCCTGGGATGGGGACAGCAACCCCCTGCCTCCCCTGGGTCCTCAGCCCCAGCCAACGGCCCCCATGGGGACATGGTCGCCACACACCGGCCTGAGTGTGGAAGCGGATATTTCCCCTCGGGCCGGGCCTAGCCACCAGCAACCTGACTTCAGCCCCTGAGACCCAGGCCCAGCCTGTGGAGCTGTGAGATCACTGTGGGTGGTGCTTGGATCACCCAACTTGTGGCCATTTGTTATGGCTGCAAGGAAACCAAACAGTGCCACTCAGCCCCGCCCCATCTGGCTTTGCCAGCACAACCTCTGTTCTCCTGAGGCATGGAGGGGCCGTGCATTGAGAGCGGCCGGCTGGGCCACATAGAGCTCAAGCTTCCTTCCCTCGCACTGAACAGGCGCTGATGGGACTCCAGTCGCTGACAGGTGAGGAAGGCTGCAAGGGCAATCTCTGGCAAAAGTGAAAGCCAAAAGAAGCCACGGGCTGGAGAGACAGCATGTGGCTGGTCCAGCCTCGGCCCCGCTCCTGAGTTTCTCCAGCGCTCACCAGGGCCTTCCCAGACAGCTTTGCCCTCAGAGTCCCACAGCTCCTCCTGGCCCTCCGCCCGCTCGCCCTACAAGGTCTTACTTCAGCAGACCCTGAGCAGGCATGAGGCACGAAAACTCTCTGCAGGGGGTGGGGGGGCTTCTGCTGCCTTGCTTTCCCCACATGAAGCCCTCTGGGGCTCCAGGCCAGGCCCTGCGCCGGAAGAGCCTGGGTCCTGCTCATTGCCCCGCGATCCCGGCAGGAGTGTGTCCTGGGGCTCGAGCCCAGGGCTCAGTCCCGCTTCTCTTTTTTCTTTTTTTGGGGGACAACACTAACAAGTAAGCTAACGGGGTCACTCCCGGCTCTGCGCCTAGGGATCGCTTCCTAGCAGTGCTTGGGAGACCCGCGGTACGCTGGGAATTGATCCCAGTTGGCTTCGTGCAGGACAACCACCCACCCACTGCACCATCTTTCGGGTCCCCAGCACCTCTTTATTTTAGGGCAGATTCAGCCTTGTTTCGAGGCCTTTAAGTCACTGTCAGGGTCTCGAGACATGATGTCCTTCGCCGTAGACTAGTGTCCCATCTGGGTAAGCTACCTTTGCACACCGCACACCCCCATGCCCGTAGGGCCCAGGTCTGTGCAGAATGGAATGAAGAGGCATTTGCACGGGCTTTGCTCTGCTTCCCAGGACCCGCGTCTCACAGCGACTCCTGGCGTAAGTATGCAGGACAGCGGCAGAGCTAACAGGACGCCGGCAAGGCCCCAGGAATGTGACACAAGCGCGGTGTGTGTGTGTGTGTGTGTGTGTGTGTGTGTGTGTGTGTGTCTCTCAGACTCCTGAGCTTACCCCACAGTCCTGAGGCCTGTACACCACTTCTCGGCCGTGTGGTATTTCCTGAGAGAAGTCTGTCAGGAAGCAAAGAGCAGCGTGTGGAAACAAGAGAACAACAGTAGGAAGAAATGCAGGAGAGGCCGTGGGAAGAGCCGAAAATAAACCTAGGGGGCGAGGGGGTCCTGACTGCCTGGGAACTGCTCACGCCTGTCCTCACTGCCCCCACTCCAGCCGGGTTAGGGGGACACGAGGGCTGGGACTCTGGTGTCCATCCTGCTGGGGACACGAGGGCTGGGACTTGGCGTCCATCCTGCGGGGTCACGCGTAGGGTCACTGCAGCCAGTGGCCGCTTGGGCTTGGCTTCTGCCTGTAACAGCTGTCACGGTGCTGAGATGGGGCCCAGCAGGAGAGCCTGGCTCCAGAACTGACGTCCCTGATGTCCAGGGAAGGTGGCCTGTGATAAAATTGTCACATGAACAGGCACTAGGGGCACTGAGGTATGGGGACACACTGATGGACAGAAGGGCCTCCCTGAATTGGGGTGGACCCTGGTAGGCACGAGCGTCCCAGTGGCCGCTGTGGTGGGCTGGTGGCCAGGATGTGTGTGTGTGTGTGTGTGTGTGTGGACACTGGCTCTGATGGGCATGGGGGGCAAGCTAAGCTAAAAGGTGTGTGTTGGGACCACCCGTCACCACGTTAGGTCCCTGGTCATGCCAGGGGCTGCTGGAGGTGGCACCACGGGAGAGAGCAGGCAGCCTAATGTTGGGCAGAGCTCAGGGCGTTTGGGGGGGTGTCGGGCTCTTCCCTGCCTCCCGGTTAGCCCACCCACGGGTCAGCCTCCACTTGGCACACGCTCATGGTGAACCCAGAACCCCTTTCGCGCTCTGGGTTTGCTGCCAGCTTTTAGAACCTCAGCCTAGGCGGCTCTGGGTTCCCTTCCACCACCATCACCACCAGGAGAGGCCCCTGGTTAGGGCTATTGTGTCCCCTCCGCCCAGGCATATGGAGTGTGCAGAGGCCGGGCTATAAGGAGTACGAGGGCAAGGGAGGCCCTGGGCCTGGGCCCTGCAGGAAGACGGAAGACACAGAGCGTAGAGCACTGGCCACCCCAGGGCAAGGAGCTGGTGGGAGCAGGCCCCAACACACATGCATACTCCCTGTAGATACGCGACGCCGCCCACACACACACACACACACACACACACACTCAGATGGATCCAACCGGTTCCCAATCTCTCTGGCCGGAACAGGAAACCAGGAGCATCACCGGCTTGCGCTAAAAGTGCACGCCGCTGGACTCACCTGCCACGCCCGGGAAGCACCTTTGCTCTCCCTGTCCCCTGCTGGGGTCTGCTTATCCCGGATGCCAGGCCAGGAGCGCCAGGAGGTCTGGGTGTCTGTGAAGAGCACCTGGGTCCAACCCGCACCCCACACTGTCCCCAAGCCTGCCAGGAGTAACCCCTGAGCACCACCAGTGTGTCCCCAAACGCCGGTCCCAGTGCTGCAAGGCCCCTGTAGGTAGCTGTTCTTGGACCATCCTCCCCTTCTCTTGACTGCTCCCAGTCTGGCCATCAGAAGTCGCCCGCATAGTCACATGACCATACTGGGCTTAGCTTATTGGGACTCCTGGTGCCCGTGATTGGTGAGGGTGGCTGTGGCCTGTGTGGGGATTCTCCCAGCTTCCTTGATGGAGGTTTGAGCTAGGGAAAGGGAAGTTGGGGGTAGGCCTCGCCACCCTGGGAGTGGGCTGTCA
The DNA here is from genome assembly GCA_021461705.1 of Cryptotis parvus. Lineage (NCBI taxonomy): Eukaryota > Metazoa > Chordata > Mammalia > Eulipotyphla > Soricidae > Cryptotis > Cryptotis parvus. The sequence goes on along the minus strand of JAJIBD010038998.1, from coordinate 52,158 downwards.
TCTTGCCACCGGGTCCCATGGGATGCTCTTCTGCTCTTGGGTCCATCCAAGACTTTGGTACACTTGGGCCTTTCAGTGGATAAATATCTGATTTGTGGGTCTGGGGGTAAAGCCGCCCAAGCTCGGCTTTGGTCACTTGTTGGATGACAGGCCTAGCTAGCCTGGGAGCTTTGCTGTTTAATCTACTTACAGTTTAAGCTATTTACAAGCTCTTAAGCTAGGGTCCATGCTAATGAGATCTCTCTTTGTAAACACTGGTGGAGGGTGTGGCAAAGTTATTTGGACTCTGAATCAGTAACTTCTGAAACTTTACTATAATCTCTACTACGATTTCAATGTTTTCTAGATTGGGCACAGCTCCTCTTTACATATACCCACTGGTCGGAAAGTTAGAATTTGCCAGAGACTACAACCCTCGGCTACACTTGAGACTGTTTTTAAGATTAAGGAAGATTCTTAGGAAGATTCTTAAGTGAGAGCTGCTACTGGCTCTCACTGTGCCCAGAGGCTCATGAGGTACCTGGGAGGGATGGTAGGTTCTAGCCCTGGCCTGCCACCCCAGCAGAGCCTCACAACAAGCCAGACACACCCCCAACTCCATGAGGACCTCATTTTCCCCACATCCGACTTCCCTCATCAGAACACGCCAAGCGGCCACGTGGTTCATCGATAAATGCTGATTTAGAGATGACTACAAGAGTATGCTACCCGCGACGGCAGAGCCTGGCAAGCTACCCGTGTCGATTTGATATGCCAGATACCAGTAACAATTATAGACCCCATTCCCATGACCTGAGTGGAATGGTTTGAGGCTCTTTATGTTCCTGGAGCAAGCAGGTGCCTTGGGCTCTACTTGCATGAGACATATGGAGATGTTACTGTGCCCGCTCGAGCAAATCGATGATGAATGGGAAGACAGTGATACAGTGAAGGAAGATTCATGCTAGTTTGCCCTCAAAATGGGTTAGTAATGACTCTTCAGTAAACAGAGAACAAGACACTCAGAATCACCTTGGTGCAGAAATGAAAATAACGAACCTTGTGGGTACCCATCTAGATTATATAAACCCTAGGTGAGATGCAGGGAGGGGATTACCTGAGGGCATTGGATCCTTCCCTGCTTTCCATAACAATGGGAGGAAGGTCTGAGTTGCGGGGGTGGGGGGGTAAACTAGCCGGTTCCCGCCTCCTGGCTTCTTTCTTCCTTGTGGGATCTCGCCTTGTGAGCGTTTATTCCCTTTGAAGTTTTACACGTGGCGGTCGCCATCTTGGCCTACACGTGGCTGGGGCTCCTAGCCTGGAATCCTAAGCATCGGGTTTTTCCTTTTGCTGATTTGTATGCCTGAACCTGTGATAAGTAAAGCCTTTAAAACTGTATCGGATTCCTGAGTGTTCATCCATTCCTCGCCGGCTTCGAGGTAGAAGGGAACTCGCTTCCAGCACTGTCGGGACCCCATGGAGCGCCCGACAGGCCTCCATTTTCCACATCCGGACTCTCTCTCATCAGAACTCCACCCAGCAGACCAGTCTATCACAGTCCGGCTCATTGAAATCCACCCTGCTGCAGTCTTTTTTAATCTGGCCCAGGTATGCTGATCCAGAGACAGACATGGGGCAGAGCTGCTACTGGCTCTCCCTGTGCCCAGCCACTCACAAGGAGCCCAGGAGAGATGGTGGGTTCTAGCCCTGGCCCGCCAGCCCAGCAGAGCCTTGCAACAAGCCAGATGACCCCCACTCCATGAGGGCCTCCATTTTCCACATCCAGACTTCTCTCTCGTCAGAACTCCACCCAGCAGACCAGTCTATCACAGTCTGGCAGTGCAAGTGGTCGCATGGTTCATCATTAAATGCTGGACTTAGAGATGACTGCAAGAGTATGCTACCTGCACGGGCAGAGCCTGGCAAGCTACCCGTGTTGTATTTGATATGCCAAATACCAGTAGCAATTATAGACCTCATTCCGGAATGGATTGTGGGTCTTCATGTTCCTGGAGCAAGCAGATGTCCTTGGCTCTACTAGCATGAGACAGGACATATGGAGATGTTACTGGGGCCCGCTCGAACAAATCGATGAACAACGGGAAGAAGTGACAGTGATACAGTGAAAAGCCTTTTAAAACTGTGCTGAACGCCTGAGTTTTCATCCATTCCCTGCTGGCTTCAGAGGTAGAAGGGAACTGCTTTCTGATATTGTTGGGGACGCCAGCATCTCCCGACAGTTATTAGCAGCTTAAATATTCTGTAGGATATCTGCCACTGAAGAAGGTACTTTTCCTGCATTTTCCTACACCTCGATTGTGGTACCCCGGGCGTCCCATCCAGAGGGTCCATGGCCTGTGATTCTGCTCCTCAGCGCCCACACTGTACCTGGCGAGGTCCGCAGGGCACCGCACAGCCCCAAGGAGCTGTGGACTTGTCCTGTGGACCCCGCCCACCAGTGGCAGGTTCTGGACTTTGTGGAAAACCACTGCGTAATATGAAAAAACAAAAAACCCTCTGGCGCCGACACATCACCTGAGCCTGGAGTTGTGGGGTTTTTTTCACTTCCACGGGAGGTGCTGAGGGACGTTTGTTGTTTCGCCCGGCCTGGTCCTCTGGCTGCAGCCTCGACCCTGTTTGGTAGCCAGAGCCTACGTGGCTGCAGGGGGCCCCGCACTGGTCACTCTGGCTGGCTCAGGCTACCTTCCCTGTGAGCACTCTGCAGGGAAGGGTGGGGTCATGGAGGGACCGCCCTAGGGCCGGGGCAGAGCAGGTGCGAGTGAAACCAGACTGATGGAGTTTAAAGATGGCTCCAAGCACGGCATAGGAAGGCCGGCCACAGTGGGGAAGGCCCACAGGTGGCCACAGGTGAGTGCTGTAGCCGCACACTGGGCACTATTCTTTTTTGTTCTTTTGGCTCACACCCACCAATGCTCAGGGGTTACCGCCTGGCCCTGCACTCAGGAATTATTCCTGGCTGTGCTAAGGGGACCATATGGAATCTGGGGATCCAATCTGGGTCAGTTGTGTGAAAGGCAAATGCCCTCCCCACTGTACTATTGTTCCAGACCCCACTATTTGAATGTAAAATTGATTTAAATCCCCCCAACACCTGGTCCCTCCCTGCTCCCCCCACCCAGAGGACCTGGAAGGGGGCCCAATGTCACATGCACCTTCTCTGCTAGCTCTTGCTCACTCTCTTAGGGCCTGGCCCTCACTGGCCCGAGACTGCTCATGGCTGGTTTCTGTGAACAGACGCTCCCTGGGGGCTGGCTCCATCCACATCAGCAAGTCCCAGTCGCCATCACGTCTGTGCTGAATGAGCATCTATAAATACCCTTCCCATCTTTATGTTTCATTGGGTGGTGGGGAACCTCCCACACAGCACCAGGGGCTGGGGCCACTTCTGCTGATGCTCGCCCCACTGGGCAGGAGGGTTCAGAATTTGGACCCAGTGATGAGGCACTGAGACAGCGTCCCTGATTCTAGAATAGCGACAGAGGTCGGAGCTCCGATTCCTTCTCTCACTTGAGTGAGGCGTGATATTCAGGCATAGTTCTTTAGATTCCTCTTTGGGACGCTGTCTCGTCTGTCAAGGCATCAAAAATCAGATGGGCTGGACATGTAATGCGATTTGGAGACAACCGCTGGACTAGAGCCATTACCGACTGGATCCCATGGGATGTCAAAAGATCACATGGCCGCCCACCTACAAGATGGTCAGACTTCTTCATCAAGACCATGAACGAACGGTTTGAGGCTCTTCATATTCCTGAATCAACCAGATGCCATTGGGCTACATTGGCATGTGATAGGGTCCAATGGAAATGTTACTGGCGCCCGCTCGAGCAAGTCGATGAATAACGGGATTCAAGTGATCAAGTGATGAGGCACTGCCCGAACCCACGGGCCTGGGGATCACACCTGTGGTGCTCAAGAGTCACCAGGGCTGGGGCCAGAGCGATAGTCCAGCGGGTAGGGCATTTGTCTGGCATGCGGCTGACCCAGGTTCAATCTCCCGCATCCCATATGGTCCTCTGAGCACCGCCAGGAGTAATTCCTGAGCATTGCCGGGTGTGACCCAAAAAGCAGAAGAAAAAAAAAGAGTCACCAGAGCTACCCAGGTGGTGTTCAGGGGACCAAGAGATGCGGGTACTGAACCCAGGTCCTCATACCTGCAAGCACGTGCCCGACTGCCGAGTGAGCTCCCGGCCCGGCCAGTGTTCAGTGACGCATCGCCCAGGGTGAGGCACTGTCCAGGGTCATTCAGAGCCTTCAGCTGCCCTGGCACAGTGGGTTTTTTATCATTGCTACCATCCGATTTAGAGGCCAGGACACGGGGGTCCCCTGGAAGCGACGGCGGCCCACGTATTCGGTCACTGCACCCCACTACTCCTCATTTCTCGTGGAGGGGCCCATCTTCAGTACCTCACACCCTCAGTGTGAGGGACAATATGGTGGGGAGGGGCTGGAGGACCGCACAGTGGGGGCGCTTGCCTCCGCAGGCCCGAACCCCAACCCCACCAGCAGTAATTCCTGAGTGCAGAGCCAAGAATAAGCCCTGAGCACTGCTGGGTGTGGCCCTCCCCAACAACAACAACAGAAAGAATTTGGCAAAGGGAACAAGGGTGACATGAGAGAAAGAGAGAGAAAGAAGAGAGGAGAGACAGAGAGAGAGAGGAGAGAGAGAGAGAAAAGAAGAGAAAGAGAGAAAAGAGAGAGAGCTGGAACTGAAGCCGAGAGCTGCCCTCTCTCCCCCAGGCCTATCTGCGTTGGGGGGGTAGGTGTCCCACTGTCTCTTTGTAAGCCCCAGGCATTGCCCCTGGAAGAAACGGCTTTGGTTCCCCCCAGCGCCCACCCACCCACCCACTTCCAAGGATAATGGAATCTTCACCAACCATCCACCTCCTCTCCAGCTCCAGATGATGCCCCCAGCCCCCCTCCTCCCTCGCCACCCGCCTCTGACTTCAGCTCTCCAGGTCAGGCGGGGCTGGAAGAAAGGAGGTGACCCCCCCCCCATGGCTGCTCTTTGTATCCCCTCCTGGTGGGCTGCCCTCCCACCCTCCCCTCACTCTGGGCCTCTTGGTCCATCCACAACAAAGCTGCAGAAGCCGAGCTCGCTGGCCTCTGCCCTCCCTGTGCTCCTCCAGGAGACAGAGCTGTTTGCTGGGCCTTTGAGCCCAGCCCTGCGTAAGGCCAGCTGCTCCGGGCAGGCGGCGGAGGCAGGGCAAAAAGCAGGAGGACTGAAGGCGCGGAGGAGAGTTGCTGATGGAAAGTCACCAGGAGCTGGGGTGTAGCTCCAGAGCGGAGCACGTGTCCTGCGTGCGTGACGCCCTGGGTTTGACCCTGGCTCAGGGTGCCCGCTGCACCCCAATACCACCAGGGGTGGCGTCCACAGCAGCCACAGAAGCAACACATGCCCCTCCCCCCCACAAGTTACATGAACACAGGAAGAGCTGCATGAGACACACATGGCCTGTCCGTGCCGTGTCGTCACGGGAAGGCGTGTGCTTGGACTCACTGCTCTGACCGCACGCTCCCCCGTTACCAAGCACAGAATGCAGGTTTGCTTTGGCCTCTTGTCCACACACACAGAGAATCTGCTTTAGGGGCCGAAGAGATAGTACAGTAGGCTGGGGGCTTGCCTTGCACGTGGCCAACCTGGGTTCGATCCTCAGAGCCCCACATGGATACCTGAGCCCAGCCAGGAGTGATCCCTGAGCACTGGAGCGGGAGTAAGACCTGAACGCAGCCAGGTGTGACCCAAACACAAAAGTCTGTTGTGGCGTTTGCAACACAGATGCTAAATTCCATGCCCAAGTTTCGGGAGAGTGAAGTGGTCTACGCCAACGTCCTGTACAGACCTGGGAGGGGACCTGGACTTCCTGTCCACTCTCTGCAGTGAGGCCCCTGGAAACTCCCTTCCCGGCTCCACACAGGAACATACTGGATACCTTAAAGCCATTTCAAAGGCAGACCGAGGCTAAAAGAAGGGGAGAATCCGGCTGCTTTGGGGAGCAGGCGACGGAACCAAAATGCATAGGGAGGGGTCAGGCCTGGGGTTAGGCCCCTGGGGAGGCAGCAGGAGCCCTGCAGGATGCTGGGGCTGCCCCGTCCATGAGCTCGGGTGAGAGAAGCCCCAGGCATCTGCTCTGGGCTGCGCTCACTGTGCCCGGCCCTTCCCACTGAGGAACAGACTTAGCCACAGGCCAGTGGCTGGAGCACAATCTGGTGGGCAGGAGCCCAGGTTCGGCTGCTGACCCTGTACTGTCCCCTGAGCACTGAGCTAGGCATAGCCCCTAAGCACCACTGTGTGGCCCTAAAGCTAAAACCAAACCATTAGCACCTCAGAAACAACCAAGAGATGCCGTAAAGGAATGCAGCGTATGCTCTGTATGTGGGGCCCCCTGGGTGTGGTCCCTGGTACCACACGAACCACCGGAAGCAGCTCAAAACCATCCAAGCAGCGAACACTAACTCGGGCTGGGGAGCGAGCTTGGCCACAGGCTCTGTGCAGGGGCGTGAGGACAATCCTCTGCCCTGAATGGTCCCCGCGGCGCCCGGCACAGCCTCTGAGAGACCCGCCACCACCACTGAACTGCGGTGCTGGGGTCTCCATCGAATGGTCTGGCTGGCCCCGGGGCCCCAGCACTGCTTGGCAGCGCCTCTGTACCCACGCGGGAGGAGGCAGGTGGGAATCCTCTGAGAAGGAAGCCGGACAATTCTGGAGTCAGGCAGCTCTCCATGACCGGGCTCACAGGCACGACTCCCAGGGCAAACCCGGGAACTCAGCGTCACAGCAGAAACGGTGGAGGGGGACGCCAAGAGAAACGGACAGCCTGCCTGGAGACACCAGGACCTGGGTGTGGAATGTTACAGTGAAATAGCAGGCCCTGGAGAAAGAGAACCGGCTGCAAGCTCTGGGCAGGAGGCCCGAGGCAGGTGCGGGAGGGACGCAGAGCCCACCAGCCACAGGGCGTGGCGCTGCTGAGAGGTGGTTTGGGGGAGATGGCAGAGGCGGGGGGCTCAGCCAAGCCCGACACGCATGTGGGATTGACCACGTGACTCAGTAGCAAACGCCACGCGCCCCTCAATGCTCTGCCACCCGGGAGAAGCGGTGGCTGGCACCAACCTGCGTGTGACTGAAGATGGGGATCAGTGGCTGAGAAGCACTTTGGAAAGCGAGAAGAGGCTGGGTTCAGGGTTCAGGTGATTCATTCTAACCGAATGGCTTTACGTGGTCCCTCCTGGTACTCTTCCTCCTCCTCCTCCTCCTCCTCCTCTCTGTACTCTACTTCCTCCATTACACACGACCCCCTTCTTGCCCCAACACATCTGCAGACCACCTGGAGACATTCCACAGTGAGGCAACTGTGGGGTTTCTTGGCTGGTGGGTGTGGGGCCCTTCCCCCTCTCCTCCAGACTGCAGGCCTGGCGGGACCTGCCTCCCCCACCACACACACACACACACACACACACACACACACACACACACACAGAGATCTGAGCTCTGAGCCTTGCTGTGTAAAAGCCGAGGAGACCATCCTGCCTCTCTGCCCAGCCAGCAGGCGTCCTGCAGATATTTCCAGGATGCGGAACTCCTAAAGGACAGAGGCGCCTCCAAGCCAGCCCAGCCTCTGGGTGTGACCCTGTGCCTAGCCCTGCCCTCGGCTTCTCAGAGGCCACGCGCACACAACACCTTTCACTTCTGTGAGCCATGGGTCCGTGGGCCATGCGCACACAACACCTTTCACTTCTGTGAGCCATGGGTTCCGTGGCCATGCGCACACAATACCTTTCACTTCTCTGAGCCACGGGTTCCGTGGCCATGCGCACACAATACCTTTCACTTCTGTGAGCCATGGGTCCGTGGCCATGCGCACACAATACCTTTCACTTCTGTGAGCCACGGGTTCCGTGAGCTCCCAGGGCCCGGCTGCATGCCTGGCACACATCTGGTGCTCAGAAAGTGCCCTGAGCTGTTCCGTGTGCCCAGACCTCCTGTCCTTCAGGAGGGAGCATTCTGGGGCAGGCTATAGCTCTGACCACACCTGCCTCCCGGGCGGTGCCCTTGGGGCTTTATTATTTTGGGGTGGGGGAGAGCCTGAGCAGTCTCAGAACTTCCTCCTGGCCGCACTCAGGTCCACTCCTGGCAGGCTTGGGGGGACCCCGAAGGGGTGTGGGGATTGAACCCAGATCGGCTATGTGCAAGGCAGGGAGCCCACCTACCTTTCCAGCCCTACCCCCCACCTTTCAAGGCTCTTGACAGTGTGGCTTCTGGGGACCCAGGCCGGGCTAAGCTTCGCCAACAGCAATGCTTCCGGACCCCATAAGCTCCGTCGTGCCAGGATAGAACCTGGGTTTCCCTGCGAGTAAGTTCGGCCCAGAGGCTTACACTGTCTCTGCCCGCCCACACCCCCCCCTCCCCAGCACTAGGGGCCACGGCTGATCCACAGACCTTCCCACGCACACTCCCTAGGCATCTTCTCAAGAGCTCCCTGCAATATGCTGCCCATTTTCCTAAGAGTAAACCCCAATGGGCGGGAACGATAGCCCGGCGGGTAGGGCGTTTGCCTTGCACGCGGCCGGCCTGTGCCGGCCCGGGTTCGATCCCGGCATCCCATATGGTCCCCCGAGCACCGCCAGGAGTAATTCCTGAGTGCAGAGCCAGGAGTAACCCCTGAGCATTGCCGGGTGTGACCCAAAAAGCCAAAAAAAAAAAAAAAAAGAGTAAACCCCAATTTCGGGAGGGTGGCACCACGGCCGGAGGAACAAGTGCGTGGCCATTGCTCTGACCAAGGAGACCGAGGAGTGGGGGGCCGGCATCCCCCTGAATAGGAGACCGAGGAGTGGGGGCGGCATCCCCCTGAATACAAAGGCAAAGTTCCCACCCACGCCCTAACAAGGGCCATCAACACAGCGGGGAGGGGGTGGAGGGGGCTGGAGGTGCAGTCTGTAACCTGGAGTCCCCGAAATGGAAGAAGTACACATGGCGTGGTTTGGGGTGCAACTCTCTCCCCGCGCCTGCTCTCCAGTCTGTAAAATGGGGATAAACTCCGCGGCCTTGGCACGGCTCTTGGGTTGCACAGAGGGCACCGTGGTTGGAAACCCGCGGAACAAAGCAACCCCCAGTTCGCAGGTGCCTGAGAGTCGCTGAAAGGCGCGGCTCACCCTGGGGCCGGACAAAGACAGGCTCTTTACTGCGGCGCTGGGAGAAGGTTCCAAGGCTGCCCGTGGGCCTCCAGCCAAGAGGCTCTGCTCGCGGCCGCCCAGCTATGCAAACAGGAAGTAGCTCTCCAAACATCGGAGCAGCGGGGACTGGCCCCGAGTGGACCTTCTCTGAGACCCCCACTGCCGGCTCGCCTTCTGCCTCAAGCCCAGCAGAGACTACGGGGCGGGCCCGGCTTCAAAGCAACCCTCTGACGGCCCCGCCCACCCGCCTGGACCAATCAGCTGCCTCTGAGGCCGCTGCCACTCCCCTAGCCACGCCTCTCTCTGCCTCTGCCCCGCCCTGCCAGAATTCGACTGTGGTTAGGATTCAGATGCTTTTCAAATGCCACATCTGTTCCCGACACCCATAGGTTGAAACTGTTCCAGGGCTTCTTGCGCCTTGCAGGGAAGACCAAAGTCCTTGTGACCCATCGTGCCAGCCTCCACTCCAGCCACTCCGCCCTCTGCCCGCTGGCTCCCGAGGCCAGGGGGCTGCTCAGAGCAGGGGTTTCTGTCTGTCTTGTTCCCCGACTCATCTCCGCTCAGCCTGGGTGCACGAGTCTGGGCTGTGGGCAGGCGCGGGGCCTCCTGATTAGGATTCGGAAGGAGGGATGGAGCTTCTGATGAAGTGCTTTCTGCAAGCTCCAACCATGCTTATGTTCCTTCCATTAAAGAGGAAACAGGCTTGGAGAAGGGCAGTGACTTGCCCAAGGCCATACATCTGTCACCAGCCCCGTGAGGATTTGAACTTGGCCCCATGACCAGCTTCCTTTCCAGGGAGGAGCCAGCCCAAGAGGCCACTGTACCTGTTTCCTGCTCTGGAAGCGACAGTCTAGCCGTATAGGGGTGCTGTGAGGTGCAGGGCGCCATGCCACAAACGGAACTTAGCTCAGAGGCTGGAGAGATAGGAACAGTGTGTAAGGCACTTGCCTTACATTGAAACAGATCCGGGTTCAATCCCTAGCTCCCCAGTGGGTCCCAGAACCCCTCAGAAGGAAGCCCTGAACACAGGTGCCATTTGTGAAAAAAGAGCTTATCAGAGTGTCATAAGCCTCCAGAAACTAATGGATAATCCTTAGCCGTGACCATTATCATCCGTGCATTGATGGGCTTATAAGAATTCTATGCAGAGGCCTGAGTGATAGTATTGCAGGTAGGGCATTTGCTTGCATGCGGCCGACCTGGGTTGGATCCCTGACATCTCATATGGTCCCGAGCACCGCCAGGAGTAATTCCTGAGCGTAGAGCGAGGGAGTAAGCCCTGAGCATTGCAGGGTGTGACCCAAAAAGCAATAAAATAACAATAACAATAACAACAATAATAATAATAAATCATATGCAGCCCATGATTAGTGAGGGGTTGGTCCGAGAGCTGCAGTGTGGAGCCGAGGAACGACAAACAGATAAACCATTGAGCAAAGGACCGGACCAGATCTAGGACTCAAGATGGACAGGGGCGCAGGGGGTGGGAAGAACCCAGCTGACCCCACCCGGCTCACCTGTAGTACCGCAGCTCGCCCTCCAGCCGCTGCCCCCAGCGCTGCAGCTCGGGGACCTGTCGCGCCAGCGCCTCGAGCTCTCTCACCCGGCGCAGGCCCAGCAGCACGGCCTGCCTGGCCTCCTCGGCTCGCCGCCTGACCTCGGTGTGGCGCTGACGCAGCCGCCCCGCACGGGCCTCAGCCTGGGCCAGGGCGCCCCGCGCCTGCCGCAGCTCCAGCGCCGCCGCCTCGGGCTCGTCGCGCCCCGCCTCTTGCGCACCGGCTTGGCACTTCCAGAGGCCCACCTGAGGGACAAGGGACAGCGAGCGGTGAGCAGGGCCCCCAGCACTGCCCCAGATACACGCTCGCAAAGCCACCCACGCGTTACCACCCACGCGTCTGCAGGGTGTCGGGGCAGGAGTGTGTGAAGTCTTAATTCCTGCGAAAACCAGAGAGAGGCAGGCGCTCTCCTTTCCCCTTTTCTAAGGAAACTAAGTACAAAGTTACACGCTGCTTTGCGCTGGAACGAGGGTTCCCTTTCCCAGCTCGTTTCCTCCCGCCTGTGCCGGCGGCTCCTCCATCTCCAACCCTCCCTGCTCTCTGCTCACTCGGCTATTCTGCAGAGGGTGTTGTAGGCCTGGATAACCCCGCAGGCTGGCACACAGGGGATGGAGTACCCCATTAGGAAGACCCCAGCACCACTTTCCCATCCCCAAACCTCTAGAAACAGCCGGCACCAGTCCTTCCGCCGGGAGCGGCCGCAGGCGCTGGGTGGCCGTCTGGGCAGCGGATTTAGCATCTGGACACCAGGCCCGGCCCGAGGGCGGCCCATCAGCAGGCATGAATATACAGCTTCCACACACCTCCTCTCTACTACCCCTGCTCGCTCCAATCCCTCCTGCAGCAAAGGGTGAAGGTGTGCGACCACAGCCAGGAGCGGCTGGGTTAGCAGGGCCAAGTCGGAGCGAACAGGACCAGGGCTGCCGCACGACGGTTATGAGAAATGGTTGATGAGACTAAAGATCGGGGCTGAGTGAGTGAGGGAGCAGCGAGAAAGGGTGCTGGGAGGCTGAGCGGGGTGCAGCTGCTCTGTCTCCCCCATGCATCTCCCTCTGCCCAGTCGGGGCTCTGCAGAGACCGCCCGCCCCCGACCCCGCGCCGGCGCGCACCTGCAGCGCCAGGCAGCGCGCGTCACTGCTCTGCAGCGCGGCGCGCAGGTCCTCCACCAGCTCTCGCAGGCTGCAGTTCTCCTCCTCCAGCCGCGCCGCCTCCCCCGGGGTCCGGGCAGCCGTCGGGGCCGGCGGGGCGCGGCGCGGGGCGGCGGCGGCGGCGCGGGCGGCGCAGGCGGATCTGCGTCTCGATGTGCTCGCTGAGGGCGCCGCGGGGCAGCCGGGGTCCGGCGCGCGTGCCGAAGTAGCCGCAGAGGCGCGCGTGGAACTGGCGGAAGGTCAGCTCGGGCGGCTCCGCGCTCAGCGCCAGCAGCGCCTCCTCCTCGTCGGCGTCCGCGTCGCTGTCGGGAGCCGCCGCCGAGGCCGAGTCCCCGGCGGCCTGCACGGTGGCGGAGGCGGGGTCCCCGGTGGTCGCGCCGTCCGCGCGCAGCCCCAGCACGGCGCAGAGCGCGCGGAAGTCGGCGCGGGGCAGGCGGCCGGCGCCGCGGCTGTCCAGGTGGTGGAAGACCTCCTGCAGGTACTGGTCCAGACCGGTGGCCAGCACCACAATCTCGTTCTCCACGCCGCGGTCCAGTCCATAGTGATGCGCCAGGGCGCTCAGCAGCCACTGCGTGCGCCGCGCAGGACGCCGGTACGGGTCGCCCGCTGCGCCCTCCATGCCGGCCGGTCTCGGGGCTCCCCGGCTGGGCGCTGCCGTGCACTCGGTCCCTCGACCCCGCCGCTCCGGGGCCGGCTCCGCAGTTTCCCAAAGGAAGAGCTGGGAGCGCCGCTAGGGACCGCGTCCGGCAGCTGCGCGGGAGTCGGTGTTTTCCTGGGGCGGGGGCGCCGCTGCTGCGCTGCTCACTACGGGGGGTCTCCCTGTGCCACCCCTTTCCTTCCGCTCCAGCGTCTATGAGCTCCCCAGCCTACAGCTGCCCGCGCCCGCGCGCAGTGTCTGGGGAGGCCGGTTAGGAAGCGCGAGCCAGACCCAGAGTGTCCGCCCGGGCCGGCTCCTGGGGGCGTGTCCCTCACTCCCACGCGTCACTCCACCCCCTGTCCCCAGAAAGCCTCGGGAGCGCCTCTCCGCCGGCTCCCCCTACGGCCTGGTTCTGGGAGGTGCGGGGGAAACCCTCCTGCCCGCAAATGCAGAAACTGAACTCGCTACCCATCGGTGCAGAGAAGCAGGCTTGGGGAAGGGAAGGAGCACGACTAGGGACACCCTTCGATAAGAAACCGACCCGAGGGTCCGGAGCGATAGCACAGCGGGTAACGCGCCTGCCTTGCACGCGGCTGGCCCGGTTCAATCCCCGACATCCCATATGGTCCCCTGAGCACAGCCAGGGAGTAATTCCTGAGTGCAGAGCCAGGAGTAACCCTTGAGCATTGCTGGGTGTGACTCAAAAAACAAAAATACATACATACATACATACATACATACATACATACATACATACATATAAATACATACATTTAAAAGAAAAGAAACCGACGGAGAGGGACCCTGGCTCTGGAAACACTGTTTCTCACGCTAGTAGAGCCCTAGGGCATCTATATTGACAGCAAGATCCCCGCCCCTCTTGTCTGATTGGTTACGCCCTATATTGACAGCAAGTATCCCCGCCCCTCTTGTCTGCTTGGTTATGCACGCTATTAACTTGAGCAAAAACTCACCAATCTGATTGGTTCCATAAAACAACCAATCAGATCACTAAGATAGAGACCTATCCTATCTTAGGAGAGACCCTGGCTCTGGAAACCCTGGGGTAGGCAGGTGGCGGGGATTTTCCGGCTTTGTGCTGGAAGTTTGTCTCTGAGCAGTGCTTAGCACCAGCTGGACGCTGTTGGGTCAATATTTTATTCTGGTGCTTTAACGCAGTTTATCCCTGTAATTTCCCCATCCGCAGGGCTCCCAGGATATGGAGTCTGGGGACAGAGGTGAAAATCGGTGGGTCACAGGAAGGACACAGAATCAGAGAGGGCGACGTCTGGAAGAGATGGAGACCCGGTGCTCAGACTGGTTGGTTCTTCAGCAGAAAGCCGCGGAGTTGGCCTGCCTGGAGCCATTGTCAGCCACGCTGAAGCCAAGACGCCAGCTTTCTCCTGCCGTTCACGGGGAGGAAAGGGCAGGATCCGGCTTTGTGAGTCATTGAGGATTTAAATGTTGAATCTTGGAATTTGAAATTTTTCTCTTTTGCTGCCATATCCCGGAATCAAGGCTCTCTCCGAGCTTGGGCCAATTCCTCCTCATTCTTGCAGGTTTTGCCAGGGGAGGGAGTTAGATGTTCCCCCTCCAATTTACGTGGGCGCACATTTAAAAAAAATATGTTCTACTATTGCTATTATTATTGGCAGAGCCTGGCAAGCTGCATGTGTTGTATTTGTTCTGTCTCATTTTTCCGTTCATCTCGATTGGCTCGGCGGGCCCCAGTAACATCTCCATATGTCCTGTCTCATGCTAGTAGAGCCAGGGCATCTCTTGCTCCAGGAACATAAAGAGCCTCAAACCATTCCATCAGGTCTGGGAATGAGGTCTATATTGTTCTGTATTTGGCATATCAACGCACGGTAGCTGCCAGGCTCGCGCGGTAGCCGTATTTGTTTGCCAACGTATTTGTTATGTATTTGTTATGCCAAAAAATCAGTAACAATTATAGACCTCATTCCCATGACCTGCAGGAATGGTTTGGGGCTCTTCATGTTCCTGGAGCAAGCAGGTGCCCTTGGGCCACACTAGCATGTGATAGGACATATGGAGATGTCACTGGTGCCCGCTCGAGCAAATCGATGAACAACGGGAAGACAAGTTATTATTATTACAGGGTCTAGAGAGGCAGCAAAGTGGGCAGAGCACTTGCCTTGCATGCAGCAGACCTTGGTTGGATCCCAAGCACCCAGTTCTCCCAACTCCCGCCAGGTGGGATCCCTGAGTGCAGATCCAGGAGTGAGAAGCGCATGTCTTCAGCTTTGCAGGTCAGCAGCAGCATCCTGTCTAGGACAGACCTCAGAGGCTCCCTTTCAGTACAGCTCCTTCTCTCCTGCAGGTCCCTAGGGAAGTTTCTTACCTTCTGGTGACCTGGGCTTACATACAGCAAGTATCCCGCCCCTCTTGTCTGATTGGTTATGTCCTATGTTGACAGCAAGTGTCCCTGCCCCTCTTTTCTGATTGGTTACACCCTATCACTGTCACTGTCTTCCCGTTCATCATCATCACCAGTAACATCTCCATATGTCCTGTCTCATGCTAGTAGAGCCCAAGGGTATCTATATTGACAGCAAGTATCCCGCCCCTCTTGTCTGATTGGTTACGCCCTATATTGACAGCAAGTATCCCGCCCCTCTTGTCTGATTGGTTACGCCCTATATTGACAGCAAGTATCCCCGCCCCTCTTGTCTGATTGGTTAAGCCCTATATTGACAGCAAGTATCCCCACCCCTCTTGTCTGCTTGGTTATGCACGCTATTAACTTGTGCAAAAAACTCACCAATCTGATTGGTTCCATAAAACAACCAATCAGATCACTAAGATAGAGACCAATTTGATTGCCTGGATTAAGCCCAATCTGGAAGTTTGTTCAATAGTTTTACATTCATCATACTTAATAGTTCTGCCTTAGAGGGGCTGGAGTGATAGCACAGCAGGTAGGGCGTTTGCCTTACATGCAGCTGACCAGGGTTTGATCCCCGGCATCCCATATGGTCCCCGAGCACCACCAGGAGTAATTCCTGAGCAAAGAGCCAGGAGTAACCCCTGAGCATTGCCGGGTGTGACCCCAAAAGGAAAAAATAATAGTTCTGCCTTAGAAAGATCCGCATCCCCCATGCTCACACATCAGTGTTTATAGCAGGAGGGACTGTAACAGAGCCAGTGGCCTGTCCACCAGCGTGAATGGATCACCAGACACGCGAGTTAACACGAGTGCGTGGGTAGACCATGTGAAAAGCCACGTAAAAGGAGACATCTCAGAAATCTTTCCTCCTTGCCTAGAAAAGATGCGGGAATCCCCCTGAGCTCACAGTGGCTCTTTCTCTGGGTCCAATAAAGATTGTCAACGTTTTCTGTTTCTCACACAGGGCTGTCTTTTTTTTTCCTTCTTTTTATTTTATTTGGGAGGAAGTTTTGGGCCATACTCAGCTGTGCTTAGGGCTTACTCCTGGCTCTGCTCAGGGATCACTCCTGGTGGTGTTTAGGACCTATTCCTGGCTCTGTGCTCAGGATTACTCCGGGCAGGCCTGGGGGACCATGTGGTGACTTGGGGTTGAACCCGGGTTGGCCACAGGCAAGTCAAGTACCCTCCCCACTGGGCTATTGCTCCTGGCCCCGACCGGCTCTTTTTTTTTTTTTTTTTTTTTTGCTTTTTGGGTCACACCCGGCAATGCTCAGGGGTTACTCCTGGCTCTGCACTCAGGAATTAGTCCTGGCCGTGTTTGGGGGACCATATGGGATGCCGGGGATTGAACCCTGGCCGGCACAGGCCGGCTGTGTGCAAGGCAAACGCCCTACCCGCTGGGCTATCGCTCCGGCCCTCCGGCCCTTGTTTTGAAGACATTAATATAGGCATGTCCAGGGTGGCACAGTGGACAGTGCATGCCCACTCCCCCATCCCATTCACTGTGAAGGGATGGTCCCTGGTGCAATGGCCAGTGTGTCCCTTCAAGTTTCCTGGGCACTGCCGGAGCAGCGCGCGCTGCCTGTGTCCTGAGGAGCGCTGCCGTGTAAACGTCACCCTGGATACGTTAGAGAGGAGCCCACGCCGGCTTCCCTCTGCTCAGCGCTGCTGGTCCAAAGTCCCGCAGACTTTCTGCAGCCTGGGCTGGAGAATCTTCCTCAGCACCTCCCCTCCCTAAGGGCTGCAGTTCCAGAGCCTCAGGCCTTGCACCCGCCACCCCCCATCCGTCCTCCTCTACTTCTACACCATATGGCTCCTGCTCTGTACCTCCTCTTTAGGGCTACCCCGCAATGCCAAGAATGACCTTGAAGTTGGACAGACTGTTTCTACTTTAGGATACCTATTTTCTTCTTCTTCTTCTTCTTCTTCTTCTTCTTCTTCTTCTCTCTCTCTCTCTCTCTCTCCTCTCTCTCTCCCTCTCTCTCTCTCCCTTTTTGCCTTTTTTGGGTCACACCCGGCAATGCTCAGGGGCTACTCCTGGCTCTGCACTCAGGAATTACTCCTGGCGGTGCTCGGGGGACCATATGGGATGCCGGGCATTGAACCTGGGCCAGCATGGGCCGGCCGTGTGCAAGGCAAACCCCCTACTCGCTGGGCTCTCGCTCCGGCCCAGGATGCCTATTTTCTGCCCGAGCAGTGGGCACCCCTCAGCAGCAACCCCCCTCTCTGACCTTCCTGCTGCACCCCTTCCTCCCAGCCTGCGTGGTCACCTCCAAGTCATCTACTCCAGCCTGAGTTCCTCAGTGACGTGGTGGCATGGCCGGTGCTACGTGCGCCTCCATCAGACCTGTAAGAGATGATGTGTGCCAAGTGGGCACGGTGGCTCAGGGCCGATTGGCAGCCAGCTCCCACCTCCACTGACCCACTGGCAGCTGGCACATGAGCTGTTCCAGTGTGTCATATGATCACGTGTGTTATCTTGCACACATGTTCCTTGATGAAAGGTGACGTGTCTTTAACTCCCCTTGAGCTGTGCTGTGCTGTTCCACACTCTTGGTTGTGGTGCCAGAGATAACAGTTGGCATGTTCTGCAGTACCTGGGAACAGCACTGGGCCCGGTGTCTTAAAGCAGCCGCTCTGCCCCTGAGCCTCATCTAGGCACACCCAGCTTTTTTTTTTTTTTTTTTAGGTCATACCTGGCAGTACTCAGCTGGCAGCCGGCAGACTTAATTTTATTAAGCTCTACCACAATGTTATCCTATATTTCCATAGTTAACCAAATGTTAAAGTGTCTAGAAAAGCAAAGAACAAGAATTCAAGAAGGGGCCGGAGCTATGGTCCAGCGGGTAGGGTGTTTGCCTTGCACGACGCCGGCCTCTGCCAGCCCAGGTTTGATCCCCGGCATCCCATATGGTCCCCCGGGCACCGCTAGGAGTAATTCCTGAGTGCAGAGCCAGGAGTAACCCCTGAGAATTGCTGGGTGTGACCCAAAAAAAAAAAAAAAAAGACAAGAATTCAAGACAAAAACTGCTTAATAACCTGGCCCACAAAGTATTTTCTTCTCACAGAACTTCAACTATACAGCATAAAAAAGACACATAATTTCCTTTCCACTCTGCAGGAGTGGGAAAACCACGAGTCTCTCCCCACTTGCCCCAGCCATTGGAGGCCTTCAGTAGGCGCGTTTTCTCATAAATCAGCTCTCCTGGAACTAAACAGGGCCACCTTCACAAAAAAAGCCTAAAAACAGAGACATTTTGCTAAATAACACTTTTAGTGGATATACCGCATCACAGGCTGCAGAGATAATAGAAGACGTACTTGCTTTTGCATGAGGTTTACACTGCTATGAATTCCTGGTTACCCGGCTGGTGCCCCTGGGCACCACCAGGACTGATGCCAGAGCACAGAGCCACGTGGGACCCACATGGAATAGAAACGCAGATGGATAACGCTTTTCCCCAAGTGCATCCCCCATCAGGCAGACACACAGACACCTTAGACCAAGCAGCAAGTGCAGCGGGACAGACAGGAGGAGGCGGGGGACAGGGCTGAGCTGCCAGGGAGGCCAAAAGGAAGAAGGAACTCCCGGAAGGAGGGAAGCGCAAGCATGACCCGAGAGGCCACGTTCCATCCAGCAACGGGATCACCGGACAGCCCGGCCCGCAGTTAGGTCGGGCACAGCGCTTACTATGTGCATCATAGTGGCTTACTATGTGGCAACGAGGTGTTACCATGCGTCGTAGTGGCTTACTATGTGGCAGGCTTACCATGCGTCGTAGTGGCTTACTATGTGGCAATCGTAGTGGCTTACTATGTGGCAGTAGTGGTGCTTACCATATGCGTCGTAGTGGCTTACTATGTGGCAACCAGGTACCATGCGTCGTGGCTACTATGTGGCAGCCAGCTTACCATGCGTCGAGTGGCTTACTATGTGGCAACCAGCGCTTACCATGCGTCGTAGTGGCTTACTATGTGGCAACCATGCGTCGTAGTGGCTTACTATGCAAATGCGTCGTAGTGGCTTACTATGTGGCAACCAGCGCTATTTGCGTCGTAGTGGCTTACTATGTGGCAACCAGCGCTTACCATGCGTCGTAGTGGCTTACTATGTGGCAACCAGCGCTTACCATGCGTCGTGAGTGGCTTACTATGTGGCAACCAGCGCTTACCATGCGTCGTAGTGGCTTACTATGTGGCAACCAGCGTTTCTGTGGCTTTGCCCGTGTGGCTTGGGCCCAGCTTCTGGCACTATGTGGCAACCAGCGCTACCATGCGTCGTAGTGGCTTACTATGTGGCAACCAGCGCTTACCATGCGTCGTAGTGGCTTACTATGTGGCAACCAGGCGCTTACCATGCGTCGTAGTGGCTTACTATGTGGCAACCAGCGCTTACCATGCGTCGTAGTGGCTTACTATGTGGCAACCAGCGCTTACCATGCGTCGTAGTGGCTTACTATGTGGCAACCAGCGCTTACCATGCGTGTGGCACTATGTGGCAACCAGCGCTACCATGGTGTAGTGGCTACTATGTGGCAACCAGCGCTACCATGCGTCGAGTGGCTTACTATGTGGCAACCAGCGCTTACCATGCGTCGTAGTGGCTTACTATGTGGCAACCAGCGCTTACTATGCGTCGTAGTGGCCCACGATCAACCTATAGAGCCCCGGCGCTTATTCTTTTATTGTTTTTAAGAGCAAAAAAGATCATTTGACATTTATTTTTTTAAATAAAATGTACCTCAAATTTCATTTTTAATTCATTTTTCTCAATGAAGGGCATGCTGGAAATGGCAGAGGGAGGAGCGTGAGGAGAAGAGGCCAGCTTCAGAGCAGAAAACTCAGAGAAGTTGGGGTGAGAGGATACCCAATTCCTTTGGGAATTCCCATTTTTCATGACAGGACGGCAGTTTATAGATGGCAAAACACTTCTAGGGAAGGACAGACAGACAGACAGACATGGGCAGAGGTTGGGCAGTGGCTCCTCTAACCAGGGAGTGAAAGGGCACTCAGCCCTCGGCGGGGTGGGATGACGTTGGCACAGGAGGTGACGACAGACATGGGGCCGTCCCTGAGGCGGGCAGCGGCAGGGCAGCACCCACCCTCGTTGGCACAGGTGGCTCTAGCCCAGCTGGGGTACTGGGGAGGGGGCAGGCTGCTGGGCTGCGGGGTGGGAAGCTGAGGCCTCTCTGAGGGCGCGGATGTAAGGGACAGGATGCCAAGGGGCAAATACAGCGCAGCCGCAGCCGGGCGGCGACCCTAGGGAGTCCTGAGGTCCCCGGGCACCCCTCGATGGTCAGCATCTCCTGGGCCCCTGCCCCAGGGCGTCGCCTCAGGGGCCCCACGGGGAGAGTGAAGGAACAGGTTTCTTGTTTTGAAAATGAGACGAGCCAGCATGTTCCGACAGCTCCACACCGGATGGGGATGGGGGGGAAGCCGGCGGGACGCACAGAGGGGCCCCTCTTCAGATGGCAGGGGGCAGAGAAGGCCACAGGCAAAGCTCATTCCTGGGGAGGCTGGGGTGAGGCGTGGGGAGCGGGACAGGACGCAGCATCCCTGGGTTCTGACTGGGAGGCAGGCAGAGGACCCCGGTTTCCCCAGGGCCCCTCCCCACACGGGCTCCCTGCTCGGGCTGTCACTAGCTGGGCCCGGGCTGCCAGGAAGCGGGGGGCAGGTTGAGCATGAGAAGAGGCCCTCGATTGGGGTTCAGGGAAGTGAGCCCACATGGGGAAGATACTGCAATTCTTCCCCCGAGGTTGTGTGAACACTCCCGCTCGGAAACACGAGTGACTGCCTTGAGGGGCTTGAATTAGTGCCTGGGCTGGAAAGAATTCCGGAAGTGCACCTGTTCGTGGGAGAGACGCCCTGAGAAAGAGAAAGAGAGAAGAACCTGCCACGAGGCAGGCTACGGGAGGGAGGGAATCGGGGACATTGGTGGGGTGGTGGGAAATGGGCACTGGTGGAGGGACGGGTGCTGGAACACTGTAAACCCAAACATGAACATTTTTGTAATAGTTTAAAAAAATAAATAAATCCACAGGAAAAAAAAAGAAAGAAAGAAAGAACACAGGCCAGGGGCCCAGTTCAACCTAGCTTGCACTGACGAATCAGCATCAGTGAAGTTCAGAGGGGCAGCACCACCTGTGCAGACTCAGATTCTGAAGGGGAACAGCCTGGGGGGAGCCCCTCCCTTCTCACGCAGTTCCACCCAGAGCCATGGTGAGATTTCACTTTTCCCGGTAGCTGACATCTGGGAGGGGTACCCTGGGGTCTTGCCTCCATCCCTGCGGCTGGCCCATCCTGCAATATTAATCTGGCGGCTATCAATGTTTAATCTGCTTTCTAGCCCACATCACCCTTCCAACGCCTTCTCACACTTGAGCTTGGAATCATAAAAAATAGATGTTCTTACTCCTCTTGTCCTTATCCATTTTTGGGGGATTGAGGACTTAACAAGAAGTAATATCTCGGGGCGGAGCGATAGCCCAGCGGTTAGGGTGTTTGCCTTGCATGCGGCAGGCCCATGCCGGCCGGGTTCGATCCCGGCATCCCATATGGTCCCCCGAGCACCGCCAGGAGTAATTCCTGAGTGCAGAGCCAGGAGAAACCCCTGAGCATTGCCGGGTGTGACCCAAAAAAAAAAAAAAAAAAAAAAATCTCACCCTACCCATGTTGGGGTTTGAGGACTTAACAGGAAATAATCTTGCTTAAATATTCTCCCAGTCATACAATTCCTAGCACTTCCTGCCCCCACCTGGTGAAGCAAAGGAATCTTGAGTGTGCTTGAGTCTGGGCCTGCCTTTGCTTCTCAAAGCACACCTACGTGCACTGTCAGTGTGTTTCTAGGTTGTCTGGAGGGGTCACCTTTGACCGAAAGTGTTCAGAGAGGCTAATCAACTTATCCAGCACTGCATAGTACAATGTTAATGGTTGCAAAGGGCTAGGAGTGGATTTTGACAACCATCTTCTCTGATCTCTGTTTGGGGAAATCCCTTCCACCAACACCCCTCAGGCCACATTGTCTAACAGAAGGGGATCCTGGGGCTCAAACTCCTGAGTCACTTAGGAGATGGAAACAATACAATCTTGGAGGAGGTGAAAAAAAAGGCAGAGAGAGAAACTAAATTTGCTGGTTGACTTTGATCACATCTTGTGCCTCCCAGGAGAGAATCCAGGGCTTGATCCCTGGCATCTACGCACTCACCTATCCCCGAGTGCAAAGCCAGGAGCAGCTTCATGAGTACAACCTGGTGTGGTTCTCCTGGTGTGGATTTTGAAAGAACTCCCCTCCTTTCAAAAACCCACACAATCAGTGGGTAGGGTGTTTGCCTTGCATGTGACTGACCGGGCTCAATCCCTGGCATCCCATATGGTCCCCGAGCAGGAGGAGTAATTCCTGATTGAGGATCCAGGAGTAACCCCTGAGCATCGCAGTGTATGACCCCCCAAAAACCCTCACATTTCCCCTACTCAAAGACCTTCAGTGGCTCCCCATTACCCTGAAGAAAAACCCTAATCTCTCTATTGGCAAATGAGGTCCCAAATACCTTCTCTCTCCTCCAGCTCCTCCTTGGCAATCCCTCAGGATGCTCCCTTCTGGAATGCCTCTCTTGCCTGGAGCTGCCTGCTGCCCTGCTGGGTCTCTGTGGAAATTCTTACCCAGCATCCAAGACTTTCGCCCGGGAACTTTCTACAGGGTCCTGCTGTGAGTCAGCTTCAGTTGAGCTGGGGTGGGGTCTGGGCGTCGGTACCTTATTCTGCATGTAGAGAACCCGGAATAATTTCAGAGTGAACAATGATGCCATCACCCCTTCTGATCTCTAGTCTCGAAGTGCTGAGGAGGAGGCATTTGAGAGGCTGGTTTCACATCCAGTTTCAGGAGTTGCCTCTCTCCCCCCTGAAAGTGGCTGTCGCTTGGTTTCCAACACTGGGCACCTGCTAGCCTCCATGTGAGTGGGCAGGCCTTTTCCTCCAGCTGCTGGCCATAAGCTTCAGGTCCAGGGACTTTCCCCTTCCATCTACCCCCTCTCCTGGGTGGTCCCATCAGCTGGGCCTGCTCCCAAGAGACCTTCACAACCAAGGCAACCCACTGTGTTACCCAATCCTGAGGGATCACCATGAACTATCCATGCTTTCCCGGAATCCCAGCTCCACCTGAGGGAGGCCTTGGCCCTTCCGATGTGTGGGCCACTGCGCACCTGGAACCAATTCCATCTTTGTTGAGACACATGGGCCTGGAGACCTGGAGAAGGGCTCAGCAATCTTGCCTTAATGAGGTACTTCCAGGAGCTTCCATTGTAAGTGTGAGCACCACGGAGTTCCAGAAACAGCCACTGGGGAGTTCAGATCCCATAAATACCTCTGGGCAGAACCAGCTTTACTGGCCTGGAGTGGGAATCTGCTTGTCTTTCCAGGCACCTCCTGAAGGCTCCAGAGAACAACGTGGGCAGCTGCCCTGTTGGTTGCTGCGTCTGCCGGAGACTGTCTTCCCTGGGCCCTGGCCACGGAAGAGGAGTGTGTACTGATTAGAAGGCTCCAGGAGCAGCTCTGCCAGAGGTTCGTGCCCGCTGCTGAGGGCTGATGCTTGCACTCCCAGAGTGGGTGCCTCTTCGTGAAGGCTGCTCTCCAGTTGAAGCGCCTGCTTTGACTGGATGAGAAGACTGGGGGTTTGGGGTCTGGCTCTGCTGGTATGAGACTGAGGACTGCAGAAACTCTGAGCGTGGTCTGCGAGTCTCGGCCTGGAGCATGCGGGCCGCCTCACTAGCCCACCCGGTACCCCTCTTTGTTTCTGTGGCAGGGAAAGGGCCTGGAAGCACCCCCAGCAGAGGTTTTGAGGCAGGGGGAGAAGGATTTTGTGCTTCTTAATCAGGCTCCTATGAGAACTCAGGGATTGAGGGAGACAGGAAGTCACAGGGCCTGAGGAAGGGAACAGGAAGCAGAACTTGGGAAGTTCCAGGGGGTTGGCAGGGAGGGAGCTCAAACTGCTGCTTGGGGGTGTCACAGGACCCCTGTGTTGGTCCAGTACAAGCCTGAATCACTGATCAGCACCACTGGATGGATTCCTGACTTTCTCTGGGGGTGGGTCCACCGCAGGAGTGTACCCTGAGGGGTCTGTCCCACTCTCCCAGTTCTGGAAGGTGCCCCCTCAAAGTCTGGTCTCTCCCACCTCCCCAGAGCTGCCTCATGGGAGGGTTCCCCTTGCGTCTGTGGGTGTTGCTGGCGCCCCTAAGATGCTGCTTCCTGCACTCCGCCCCTTGCTTCTGGGCCTTGCCTGGAGGAGCAGCTTCAGTTTGGCCTTTAAGCGAGTTCCCCTTGGCTGCTGGGGAAACTGATTCTCAGCTGACCAGGCCCCCTTTGGTTTCCCTCCCACCCCACGCCTTGCTGAGTGTTGCTAATGCCATCAGTGTGCAGGCTTGTGTTGCTTCTTACTCTTAATTACCGCCTTCCTAATAATAATCCCATTTACCTCAGTTTCCTTTCAGGCTGGGGGAAGTGGGCTACACACAGCAAAGGTGAGGGGAGGCCAGACCTTTATCTTTAAAAGGGTTTCCTGAGTTCAGGGGTAGAGGCCCAGGAGGAGCTGTTGGGGAGACCCTAATCATGAGACCCACAGAAGACAGCTGGGGGTGGGGTGGGAGTGCCCTTTGCTGAGGGGCAAAGGGCCTCCAGAGTCTAACTGGCTGTTCTGTGTGTGGACAGGGGGCAGGAGGCCACTCCTAACCTGTCCTGCTTCCGCCAGCAACTGATCAGCTTATTAGAGGGCCCGGCTGCATCCTGCAGGTCCAAGGCCAGGTCCTGTGATAAGGTGATGGATCCCTACGTCCCTGTCCACTATTGGCCAGGCTGCTTCCAGTGCCTGGGGTGTCCCCCCTCACTGCAGTCTCAACGCCTCCCCTGGAAGTTTCCTGCCTCCCCCATGTGTATTAGATGGGAGTCCGGCTGCCTGGATCCTG
This sequence comes from Cryptotis parvus, assembly GCA_021461705.1. NCBI lineage: Eukaryota > Metazoa > Chordata > Mammalia > Eulipotyphla > Soricidae > Cryptotis > Cryptotis parvus. The sequence goes on along the minus strand of JAJIBD010038998.1, from coordinate 27,283 downwards.
CTGTGCCTGAGTCCGGGTCTCCCACTGATGTGCAGGCTGGCTGCTGGGTCAGCAGAAGCACGCCCGGTTATCTCTCCCGGCTCAGGTCCACATGAAACCTGGGTCCTGCTATCTGTCTTAGCTTCTGTCCCCAGATTTCAGGGTGGGTTGGGGAGGGGCTTGACTTTGCCTTACCAGGGAGTGTTCCTGGCGTCATTTTTTTTTAATATATCTGCGACACCCCGGTGCGGATCCGCTCTCCCCACCCACTGCTGCAGCTGCCCAGCTCCTGCCTCTCTTTACCCCCCAACCCCAAGAGCTGGGGGCGCACGTTGGGGCTGGCATTTGAGGTGCTGGAGGCGCAGTGCTGGGCAGGTGTGTGGCCAGGGGGGTTGCGCTCCAGGGGCTTCTTGGCCAGGGGACCAGGTTGTGCAGGAATGCGAGGAATGCACCAAGGGCACAGTCCACTCCGGGGCTGCAGCCTTGCTAGCGCTGTCCTGGCCCAGCTCTTGGCACCCAGCGGAGGTCACCAGAGCATGTTTGGAGCTGGTGAGCCCTTGCTCCACGCCTCTCCCTGCGGCAGAGAGGGCGGCCAGGGGCAAGCGCTGCTCAGCCTCTGGACTAGGTTTTTCTCTTTTTGTTGCATTGGTCTTAGAACTGTGAATTGGGGGCCGCTGGAGGTGGAGCCAAGGTGGGTTGCACAAGGTTCTTGGCAAATTTGGTTTGCAGGATTTGAGTACTGCATGGTTCTTAGGAGGGTTTGCCTGCAGGAAAGGGTGCGAAAGGTGCTTAGAGTCCTGAGCTTGCATCCGATGTTTTTAGCCTCATTTTACACATACCCCCACGCCCCCCCACACCCCCCCCACCCCTACCCCAACGCCCCCACCCCCCCACTGCCCCCGCCCCACGCCCCCACACGTCTGTCAATGCTCCTACTAGTTGGGGATGTTTTGCAGGAGATCCTGAATGCGACACTTGGCTGTCATAAGACTTGTAAGCTGTGTTTAGATCTCTTACACCTAATGAATAGAAACAGAGAAGCAGTGTTTGGTCAGCGACGGGACAGATAGAACTGTCTGGTACAGTTAAATTCGGGCGTGTCAGTTACCACTAGTAGTAATTCGGGCACAACACAATCGTGTCTATTTCAAGATGTAATTTATTAGTTGAGATTGACTTTATCGCTCTCTTACTGAGTTTGATAAACGATTGCAGCCCTACATCTTTCAAAGAAGGATCATTATGTATAACATCAGCCGTGATCACTATACACTGGGGTCATTTTTTTAGTCTACTTTAGTGAAGAAAACCAAGCTTGTTACGGAAGGTGGGTGGCTAGAATTGCGCCTCCATGCCTTGCATTAGGAAGGAATGGAAAGTGCTTATCTTTTAATCCTATGTATTGCTATGAAGTATCACATTTATGAATCCCGGTAACCATAATGGAAAATGGCAACATAAAATTAAACAATTTATCAGAAATATTTCTGCATGGTGAAAATAGAGGCTTTTATTTGATTGTTTGAAGGTTGCAGTTTATTATAAGCCTCTAAACATTTGATTACTTTGTATCAAGATTCAGGAAAATAGTAAGTTGACTGCCTTGCCTTCTTCAAACATCTACTTGTGTGATTGAAGGTGTGGAAAAGTAGTAGATGAAAGCCATTTACGTCGGAACCTAATGAAAGGAAATAAAAACTCCTTGTTTTGAGAAAGGTTATGTCTGAGACTTTGCTACTATTAGTTTTCAGGTATGGACAATTGAAAATTTAACTGAGTTATAGTAAGACAGTAGGATATTGGGAAGTATCTGTCCATACCAACAGGAAACTTAAGTAACACTATCACATTACAATGTAGCTGAACATGTAGTTGTTTTTATGTGAAGATCAGAAAGTAAAAGCACATTTAATTAGAGTCTCACGTTAGAAATGAAAATATGACCAAGTATGTAAATATCATATGATTGAGTATGTACATGTTTTTATTTGCTGTCAATAAAGGGAGACTTTCAGTTAGAAATACGCTGTCGTAGGTATTTGAAGAGGGGTTTAAAAACTGGGGGTTATTTACAATAGAAAATAACCAATTGTTTTCACTGAAGTACATGAGGTCCCAGCCCCCACTATTACATAAGGAGAAGGTGCTGCATTTTATATCTAGCATGTTATACTGGGTATACTACATTGAAGTACATGTCCGGTTATCTTCTTTCATGCTTATACTGTTTTCTCAGGGAGGTGGGGAGCAGCATAGTGAAACAAAGAAGGTAAGCAGAATTAGAAGCAGTTTGCATTCACCCAGGGCGGAAAAACACTCATGTTATGTATTACGTGTATATTACATACATTATTGAAGTTGCATTTAGATAAGCAAAATTTAATTTTTGGAATAATTAGATATAATTTCATGAACAACCACCAAATCCAGTTTTATAAAATGAAGCAATTATATGACCTTGAGTATTTGAATTAACCCTACATTCACTCAAACTGCAATTTATTTTCTGAGATATAAGGACCAGAAAAGTCAACCCTAATACAAATGTTTAACATTTTCTTAATAAAGATGTGTGTTCTTGTTTTTAATGGAATGATTTCAGGCTTTTTGACCGGAGTTCAACAGATGTGTAGATTTTCATTTCCTGGATGATGGCAATTATTTGGCACACCTAGTCTCTCACCTTTACAAATGTTAAAGCTATAGAATCAGACTTCTTTTTTTTCGAATTCAATAAAGAGTAAACCCCTAATTTGCTGAATTCTAAAGTGGATATTTTACCTTTCGTCTTAATTGGAGATGAAGTAGAGGCTATTCTAGAGTTATTCTAAGATAGAAACATCAGTTGAATTGTATGTTACTTTGGAAACGTGGCTTCACACCTTCAGTGTACCAAAGTTAATTACTTCTTTAATGTGTTTAATGATTTTTTACTGCCTTTCCTGATAGGGGGAAACACTGCTCCTGTGATCGATATATATGCATATATATGTATATATACGTATATATGGTCACATATATGTGAAAAATTTTTTTTTTGCTTTTTTGGCTACACCCGGCAATGCTCAGGGGTTACTCCTGGCTCTGCACTCAGGAATTACTCCTAAGCGGTGCTCAGGGGACCATATGGGATGCTGGGGATCGAACCCGGTCAGCATGGGCCGGCCGTGTGTAAGGCAAACGCCCTACCCGCTGGGCTATCGCTCCGGCCCCCTTGTGAAACTTTGTAACCAAACTGCAATCTCAAGTAGCTGTAGGCAGAGAAGAGAAGTGAAACTTTAATCACCCGAGAAGGTAAAGCTTTATATACTGCTTGAAGGTGATGATCCCAGCCAGCGGGTCAATCTGCTGCCCAGCCGGGAAATTACAGGACCTGAAGATTGGGTTGTATGTCACAGCACTTGTGCCCTGGTGGCTGGTTTCAGTTGAACATAGTAAGATGTTGGTCATACTTTTAATGGTTGAGTGGAATAATTCTATGTATTTGGGACTATGGCTTTATTTTCCCTAAGTGTGGTGTTTATTGTATGATGGTGCTTGTCAATTAATATATGTGTAAGTATACATGTGTGTATATATATATATATATATATATACACACACACATATATATATATGTGCAGTTATCCATTACAAAGCAGGGTAGAAGCTCAGTATTGGGCAGTAAAAGAACTTTTTTATATAAAGTCTGTTAAAGCCAGAGAAACTCCGATCCATACCTTTCTTATGCAAGTCATTCAGTTATCAGGACTGTGAATTAACACTGTATGAATAAATTTCTGTACACCTTGTATGGGCAAAGGACGACCAAGTATACATAGATGTAATCCTAATATTTTAACGTAGTTGTAATTTTTAAATATTTCTAAACATTTCTTAAGCCACTAAAATTAAGCTCTACTTAGTCATATAACATTGTATTCAAAGAAAATTATCACTATGGCACAGATTACTGTATTAAAAACTCAGTTTTATCTTCAAGGGTAGGGGGAAGAATGGGGGATTCTGAATAATCTCACTTAAATTGCTTTCAGAACTAATTTTCTAAATATGGTCAAATACATGTTCTTAGAAGAAGGCTAACAGGGATTATTAAATCTCACCCTGGACCCATTGGGCCATCTGATCACACTGTATAAGAAACTACTGGTATATTCTTACAGTGTAGGTATTGTGCCTACACACTTTGCTATCTTCTTACATAGTAGAAATTGTGTCTACACGCTGGTTCAAAGTCCCTGGGAATAAGCTGCAGGTGATCTGCATATTGAGTTTGTAAAGCGGCTTCTCTCATGGATGGGGCTCTTTTGAGCAGTGGAGTCCAGCCCGGGAAATAGCTATGATTGCAAGTGGTGGTCTCTGGCTGTTGAGGCTTTGTTGAGACAGGTCAGGGGATGATCCCTTGAGCCCACCGGATCACCCCATTTTCAGCTTGTAACTGCAGGATGAACCGAAATCGTGTCTGCAGTTTGTTAGTCTCCTTGGAGACTTCTACCTGCATGTCTGAACCATGGCCGGAGTGAGGTTGCAATGGCCTGTAAATCCTTAATTATGGGGAGAAAGGTGACTTGGAATGGAGTCATCAAGTGGTCAGTGCTGGGAGTGTGAGAACAAACCATCAGGTCTCAGCGAATAAAGCCGGACTCGCTGGATTCTTGCAGGAGCACTGAGTGAAAGCAGGAGACAGCAGTCTCGGGCAGCTATTGCTCTTTTCCTCCCTGCCCTGCTGGCTCTCCAGGGAGCTGCTGATCCTGTAACTTGTGGAATTAGCACCTAGGCTTAAAATACAGCGGCCCCAGTGAGTAAGGCTGCAGGGTCTGTGAGGCGGAGGGGGCCGCCCTGCCTGTCTGCTTCTTCACATGTATTTTCACAACCTGCTTAATGACTGAATCACTTTTCACTTTGAAAAAATGCACAGTGATGAAAGGCTGAGAGAAACCGTGAGAGTCCAGTTCCTAGCCAATGAAGGTGGCGGAATTACTTAGGCTGAGGTTGGAGTTTAAAGCTCCTTCAAGCCAGGAGTAGCTATTGTCTCATTTCTGTTTCTTCTCTTTAACTTACAACCATCTGCACTTGTAGTGCATATTCAAAACCAACATCCTTCCATGTGGGTTTGGGTGAGATCTTACACTGTCTTTTATCTTAGAGGTGAAAATTTTTTAAAAGTTAAATACATTGACCTAAAAGCAGCTTGAAAGTCTCTGCAACCTCAGCTTTGTTTTCCTTTCTCCCCTCGGAGCAATCTGTTTATTTACAACATTTCAGGACAGGGCAGCTCTGCTCCTCTTATAAAGCCTCCACCCCATCTGCCCGGACCCAGCGTGGCACTCCAGGCTGGCAGGTGAGTGGAGAGCTGTGACGCCACAGTTGCAGAAAGGGAGGTGCAGGCTGTCCTCCTCCCGGCCAGCTGCTGGCAGTGGCTGCAAGAACAGTCACTAACAAGTTCTTTGTTGGTTTCTCAACGTTAGGCTGTCGCTGCATGATCAGATAGCACCTCCAGTCCTTGACCATATGGTGATGTCTCTAGAGATATTGTATCTCTAAATACACCCTGGGAAGGCCTCGATCCCCAGGGTGGTCAGCTGAAGCGTGGGCATCTAGGATCTGCACCCACTACTCACCTAACATTCTACTGCTGAAAATGAAAGATCTCTCTGCCTGTGGAACACCTGGAGATCCTCCTCTTGTGCTCAGTGTGCCTCGGTCATGTTCTTGGTCAAACTCCATGCCCCTGGCCGCCTGCACTTGGGAGTCCACAGTGCCCATGTGGATGCCGGTGCAGCTGCCTCATGCCTTTTCTGCACTTCTGGACAGCATTCTCAGCCACACCGCACACAATTGGGTGAGACTCGGGAGATGGCATTCTCGGCGCACAAGCACACATGTGGGTGAGACTCGTGGATGGGAATCTCCTGTACGCTCCTGCACATGTGGTGAGTGGTGAGTCTCATGGATGGTATTCTCTGGGGGCAGGTGGGGGGCAGGTTCTAGATCATTTTTAGATCATCTTTCATTTTATTGTGATTAAAAAAAGCATATTTATTTATTTTTTTATTTTTTATTTTTTATTATAACACTGAGACATACAATTACAAAGGTGTTCACAATTGGTTCTTGGTAATACAGTATTCCAGCACCCATCCCTCCAACAGTGCCCCATTTCCACCACCAATGTACCCCACCCCCTCCCACCCCTCCCCCGCTGCCTCAACAGCAGGTAGCCCCTGTTTCCTCTCTTTCTCTCTGTCTCTGCATCTCTCTCCCTCTTGAAAAAACGCATATTTACAACTTTACTCTTAATATATTATAAGTTACAGAATATTAACTAAGACCCATATTATACAGAATCTTTGAATTATTTTTATCTTGCACAAGTAAAACTATATAAACATTGATCAGCAATGCTCATTTCTTTTCCAAGACTTTGTCAAAAATCATTCAAGTTTTTCTTCATCTATGAATGTCACTATTTTAAATATTTTGTATAAATTAAATAATACCTTTTACTAAATAAAATGTTTGGTCCTATTTATTCGTATCAAACTGGTGATGTTTGCAACTGAACGAAAATAATGAATGCCCTCAATGAATAATTCTGTCAAAAAAAAACAATTCTGTATATATTTCTATTTAGCATTAAAAATAATCTTTCAAAGGGGCGGAGTGATAGTCTAGCCGCGTAGGGCATTTGCCTTGCACTCGGCCGGCCCATGCCGGCCGGGTTCGATCCCGGCATCCCATATGGTTCCCTGAGCACCGCCAGGAGTGATTCCCTGAGTGCAGAGCCAGGAGAAACCCCTGAGCATTGCCGGGTGTGACCCAAAAAAGCAATAAATAAATAAGTAAATAAGTAAATAAATAAATAAATAAACAATCTTTCAGGAATACTTTTTATTTTAAGAGAACATTTTCTAAAGGAAGCCAGTAGTTTGACATTTTCACCTTTATTTTTTAAGTAATAATTGTATGCACTTGGGAAAACTCCATTGCCCTTTCTAGATACTGATTTTAGCATGGTAAAAGTAGAGATTCTCCTTGGTGGCCTCCAATTGTCTTCCAACTGTGTCTAACTCTAACTTATTCTTTTTCTTTTTGGCAAAACTCAATTGTGTTACAAGTCTTAAAATAGGATTTACCTGACAGAGTCTTGAAATTGGCTATTGGCTCTAGGAGTGTCCAGTTGTAAGGTCAATAATTAGTTCACTGAAAGTGCGTTACTTAAACTTTCTCCCTACATTCCAGAAATGACTGCATTTCTTTTGCACAACATCCCTTTTCCATTTAATGCACTGTTAAAAAACAAGCAATATATGGTTTGTATGTGTCCATCTTTCCACCCTCTCCTCTGCCCTTTTTCTCTGTAGTGGCCAGGATAGAGCTCCAAGATAGCTATGAGATAGCATTTCTTTTTTTTTTTTTTCTTTTTTGGGTCACACCCGGCGACACTCAGGGGTTACTCCTGGCTCTGCATTCAGGAATTACTCCTGGCGGTGCTCGGGGGACCATATGGGATGCCAGGGATGGAACCCGAGCCGGCATGGGCCGGCTGCGTGCAAGGCAAACTCCCTACCCGCTGGGCTATCGCTCTGGCCCCTACGAGATAGCATTTCTTTTGAAGTAGTGATTTATATTTTATAGGAGTGAAATATTAGGTATTTATCTCTTTCTTTATTTTATTTAATATAATCACCTCAAGACTGATTTTTTTTAGAAAGATGGGGTTTTACCTTTGCATTTTATTTATATATATATTTTTCCGAGTATACCTCCTGCATGGCAGAGCCTGGCAAGCTACCCATGTCGTATTTGATATGCCAAAACCCAGTAACAATTATAGACCTCATTCCCATGACCTGAAGGAATGGTTTGAGGCTCTATGTGTTCCTAGAGCGAGCAGATGCCTTCAGGCTACACTAGTACCCGACAGGACATATGGAGATGTTACTGGTGCCCGCTCGAGCAAATCGATGAACAACAGGAAGACAAGTGACAAAGAGCAATTTCAGTTTAAAGATGATGTGAAAACCTCATGGAACTGGGCTCAGAGCTATCCTATGTTTTCAGGAACTTTTGTTCCAAAGTTAGGAGGGAAAAGAAGAGCATAGTTATTGATAGAAAATACCCAGTTAAACAAGGAAAACAATGTTGCAAGAGAGGGAATTTCAGGAGTTGGCTCTACATGTGGACAGGAATAGATTAATGACAGATCATCAGTAGAATCAAGAGATGGATGTAAAAGCAGAAATGCAGGCGAGTGTATAGGCAACTTGAGAAGACAGCAGTGGGTGAAAAGATTCTCTTTGCTTGTTGAACTAAAAATATATCAGCTGGGATGAGGATGCTAGTGCTTATAATTTTTTTGTAGTTCTCTATGGGGAAAGAGTATTTTCTCTTACCAAAGAATTTTTCTATATATCCTTTTTAAATTTCTATTTTTTAAATTTTATTTATTTATTTATTTGCTTTGTGGGTCACACCCGGCAATGCTCAGGGGTTTCTCCTGGCTCTGTACTCAGGAATTAATCCTGGCAGTGCTCGGGGGACCATATGGGATGCCAGGGATCGAACCCGGGCTGGCATAGGCAGGCCGCGTGCAAGGCAAATGCCCTACCCGCTGGACTATCGCTCCGGCCCCTTCTATATATCCTTACATTTTAATTTGGCTATTGAACTCAGAACTTTGTGTCAAATAACTGATTGTTTTAAGAAAACTGGGAGTCTTTGGTGGTGGGAGTGGTGAGAATTGGACACATTTAAACATGATGCGAACTCTCTAAAATCATAATATTGTGAACCGATGATGAATAAATGAAAATTAAAATTAAAAATCTTAAGTGTTTTTATTACAGACTAATAATTCCTTATTCTCATGTTGAATATGGAAAAAATAATTTTTTCTAAAAAAAGAAGAAAGTAAATGAGCCCCATTTTTTTTAGTATTAAAAATATACCTTTAGAGAATTTTATTTTATTACACCATTTTAGACATACAATTGCAAGATGCTCATGTCGAGTTTTGGTTCTACAGTGTACCAACACCCATCCCTCCACCCGAACCCATCTCCCATCACCAATGTTCCCACCTCCCTCGCCCCTCCCACACCTCAACTACTTGGCGGGTTCTGTATGTCTTTTCTCTCCTATCTCTCCTCCCGCCTAACTTTCCTACACATCGTAGAATGCAGTACATTAAAGGACATAACTGTTTCCACTAGTTTGATGGACCGCGCAGCATCTGGACAGCGAAAGTGGCGGCTAGTGTGGTGGGTGAGTCTCATCTGGCTGCTTCCGGGACCCCCAGAGGTGATGGGCCCACTTCCAAAACCCATCTGTCCTCCCGGGGCCCCATGGTCAGCTGAGACTGGGGAGAGCCGAGTTCCAGCCGAGCCCCACCTTTCATAAGTCCATTCACAGAGAAGGAATATGGTTTTCTGTTGCTGTTATATGTGAATTATGAGAAAGAATTTTAGAAATAACTGACTTAGTGAACTCTTCTATTGCTCTCTACCTGTTCTAAATCAGTTGTGATTCCCTTTTTTTGGGGGGTCACACCTGGCAATGGTCAGCGGTTTCTCCTGGCTCTGCACTCAGGAATTCCTCCTGGCGGTGCTCAGGGGACCATATGGAATGCTGGGGATGAAACCCAGGTCAGCTGCATGCAAGGCCAATGCCCTACCCGCTGTGCAATTGCTCCATCTCCCCATCTTTGTATTGTTAGAAGCTGTTTACCATATACTTGTGGTCCAGCCTTCAGCTGGCAGGGACCTGGGCTCTCTGAGCATCCAGCCCAGGGCCTGGCATAAACCTGACACTAACACTTGTGACTGGTGGGAACACATTTGTGAAGAAATGAGCTCCCACCTCGAAAGGAAAACAACCTCCCGCTGGCGTTGGTGCGCTCAGGGGTCCTGACCTGTGGTGTTGGCGTTGGGAAGAAGCCGATGGTGGCAAACTTGGCTCCGACCTTTGGAGTTTCCTTGTTTCTAGTTAATTCTGAGAGTTCCCCTCGCACCCTCTAACTCCCCCAGCCCCCTGCAGCTGCTGACAGCTTTGGGCAAAGGAGTCTTGAGCTGTAACTTTGCTGGGCCAGTCAGCACTGGACAAAAAGCCTCTGAATAGCTAGTCTGGGGACTTTGCTGGGCCTCTGCCCCTGCGGCTTGGGGCAGGGAAATCTGCCTTCACCATTGTGCCCGTCCCTCCGGCTGCCTGCCTGCCCCGCGGTGTTGCCAGGCACCCGGCAAGCATGCCTGTGGGACCTACAAGGTTTAGTCTAAGGACTGAAGTGAGCAAACTCAGAGGCCTGCCAGCTCTTTTGTCTGATCCGGGGCACGGGGGAGGGCAGGAATCTGTGTGGGGAAGGGGGAGCCTTGGCAAAGAAACGTTTTTCTGAAGTCAGTGTGTGAACCATGTCAAGTAGTATTGTTCCAAGCGTCTTCAAACAGTCCAGGAAAATGCTAAAAAGCAAGACTCCCCCACCCCATCCTGCCGACAAAGGCGTCCAGAGGGTTCTCGGGATGAATGTTATTGCCAGGAGTCTTTTTTGTGCGCGTGCGCAGAAGAACTTTGAGGACTGTATAGAAACCGTTGAGGTCTTCATTCAGTGGTGGTCATGTGACTCTGTGTACGCAGAGTAACACCTGGGAAGGGGCCAAGAGGCAGCTGGTTGACCCTGGTTCCATCCCTGTCATCGCAGGTTCCCTGAGCACACGGCCAAGAGTAAACCTTAGCACAGGCAGGTGTGGGCCACTCCCACAAGGAGGGTGGCTTTTTCAGAGTGGGGATTGACCCCCGTTAAATTTGAGGTAAAGATGGGATTGGAGAGATAGTACAGTGGGTAGGGCACTTGCCTTGCATACAGCCAACTGGGGTTCGATCCCCAGCACCCCACGTGGTCCCCCAAGCACTGCTAGGAGTGATCCCTGAGCACAGACTAAGCCCCAAAGCCCTCAGTACTGCTGGGTGGGGCTCAAAATTAATCAGTAAGAGTAGAGGTGAAGAGATAGGTGGAACGCTGGCGCAGGACTTTTCTTTTTTCCCTTTTATTGGCATTTTGGGTCACCCCCAGTGATGCTTAGGGGTTACTCCTGGCTCTGCACTCAGGAATTACTCCTGGCGGTGCTCGGGGGACCATGTGGGATGCTGGGATTGAACCTGGTGAGCTGCGTGCAAGGCAAACCCCGCCTCACTGTACTAGTTAATCTAGTGCTGTGCTCTACCTTTCTGAGCCTTCGTTCCCTCTGCATTGGGGCTTGCTCTGCTCACTAAATAGAACTCTTGTCATGGGGACCCCACCTGGGGATGCTGGGGGCTTGCTCTGGGCTTTGGGGTTTGGCCGCTGCAAGGCCAGCACCCCACTGCTGTCACTCCGGCCTAACTCACGCTACTTTAAAGCCATCCGCAGGGCACTACTACTCTGTGGGAGAGTAGGGGTGAGGTGGGAGGTCGAGCCTGCGGAATCCCTTTATTTTGCCTTCATGGGCGAATGGGAGGTGGAGGCTGTCGACGCTACGGGCAAGAAACTATCCCGTCGACGATTTCTGCAAGAAACCATCCAGGTGAAGATCAGGTGTGTAGTCGGGGCTCAGGGTCACAGCAGGAACCACTTAGGAAACAGATGAACAGGGGGCAGGCGCGAGGGAACGATAGAAGCGAACACCAGTTTGACAGCGACTAGGCGGAAGTCCCGCCCCAGAAGCCCCGCCCCTTAAAGGAGCCCATCTCCTAGCAACCGTCAAAGCGTCTCTGGATTGAGTCCTGCTGGCGGGCTCTGACCTCGGTTAGGGGAGAGTGCAGCCACGGTGGAACTGACGCCGCGACCAGAGCTGGTGCTGCCAGCGCGTCTGCTCTAGGTACATTGGCACCTGCAGGGAGGCCATGCCCCTCTCTCCCGGCCACTTTTTGCCTGCCCCGTGCCCTTCCTTAAACCGGTAGCTCAGCCCATAGTGTCCTTTCCTGTCCTGCCTTGCCCCCGCCAGGCTCTAGCTCATGCTTGTCCCCAAACCCAGCTCACCTCTAGACTTCTTCCCTCACCTGGGACCTTCCGGGAGAGCTGGGCTCACCCCGGAACAGGGCTTCCAGAAGCATCCATGGGTGGGCTGCGGCTGCGTCGGGAAGGGGGAGGCGAGAGACTGCAGGCACCCCTCTCCCTGAGCACCGCCAGCCGCTGCTCTGTGTGCTCCGTCCGTTCCCTGTCCCAGACCTCTGCCGTCTGGTGTGGACAGTGCAAGGGCCAGGGAAGGGCCGTTCCCCGCCCTCCTTCCCCCTCCCCGAGGGTGCGGGCAGAGAAGTGGCCGCACTGCTCTGTCTCATCGCGGACAGTGTGGCCTGCAGGGAGCATGTCCGCGGTGCCCATGCGGAGGACAGGCCGAGTCTGGACCCGGCCAGCGTCCTGCTGTCTGGCAGCGAGTTTGATCTGGAGGCCGTGGCCTCCACCCAGGACTTCGGCCTTGGATCAGCAGCAGCCGGCAGCAACAGCCACTCGTCCTTGGAAAGCCCCGGGGGGGTCTCCAGCAGCGACGTGCCTCAGATCATCCCCTGCGTGTTGGTCTTCTCGCTGGCCTTCCAGATGTACACGGGTCAGTGCTGGGCTGCCTGGGCATGCTCAGGAGAAGTTGTGGTGGGCTCCGAAAGTAGAAGTCGGAAAGGAAACCCCCTTAGGGGACTGGGCGACAGCTCCGTCAGAGGGGCTGCCTCCGAGTGGACAGAGACTGAGTCGCGTCCCTGACACCTGCTGGCCACGGGAGCACCACTCGGTAGGCGTGGGGGTGGCCAGCACAGCTGGTCCAAGCAGCGGCGGGGTCACCAGGCCCGGCCCGTCTGCCTGGAGTGTGGTCAGGAGTGGCCTCTGGGCCCGGCACTGCTCCTGAGGACACGCCCATTTCGTTGCTTTGGATTTTCACGTAGCAGTGCCCAGGTTTGCCCCCAGCTCTGTGCTTGGGTGGTTCCTGGTGGTCTCGGGGGGTGATGCAGTTTGGGCCTCCCCTCATGCACGGCACATGCTCTAGCCTGCTTGCGTGCTTTTATTCTTTTTTTAGCTTTTTGGGCGCACCGGGGATGCTCAGGGTTACACCTGGCTCTGCACTCAGGAATTACTCCTGGTGGTGCTCCGGGGACCATATGGGATGCTGGGGGATCGAACCTGGGTGGGCTATGATGTGCAAGGCAAACGCCCTCCCCGCTGTGCTATCACTCTGGCCCCTCTTTCTCTCTCTCTCTCTTCTCTCTTTCTCTCTCTCTTTCTCTCTCTCTCTTTCTCTCTCTCTTTCTCTCTCTCTTTCTCCTTCTCTCTCTTTCTCTCTTTCTTCTCTCTCTTTCTCTTTCTCTCTTTCTTTCTTTCTCTTTCTCTCTCTCTTTCTCTTTCTCTCTCTTTTTCTCTCTTTTCTCTTTCTCTCTCTTTCTCTCTCTCTTTCTCTCTCTCTTTCTCTCTCATTCTCTCATTCTTTTGTTCTCTCTTTCGTTCTCTCTTTCGTTCTCTCTTTCGTTCTCTTTCTCTCTCTCATCGCTCCTGACAGTGCCCTGGGGACATCTGTGGTGCCAGGTGTCGAGCCCAGCCACCCTACCCACTGCACCATCTCTCTGGCCCCATGCTTGCCGCATTTTTATAGGATGACCTTTGGATGGGTATTATGTGCCTGACGCTCTGAGGGTATGAAAAGCATGACCTAGAGAGTTGGGGTGAAGGTCCAGGGCAGGCTGGGGGCTTTTCCTCACTGCCCTTCTCACGCTTCCATTTGCATCTATCCCGTAGCCTTGCCTGTGAGGTGCTGAGTGTTGGCAAGCTTCTTCCGTCTCCCTGTCTCCTCTGTCCTACATCCCAGACTTGTCCAGAAAGCTGTAATCACACAAGTCACATCATGGCTCCTTTTTAAAAAATCTATTTTGTGGGGGCCAGAGCGATAGTCCAGTGGGTAGGGAGTTTGCCTTTGCACGCCACCAACCTGGGTTCGATCCCGGCATCCCATATGGTCCCCGAGCACCACCAGGGTAATTCGACCGGGGCCAGGAGTAACCCCTGAGCATTGCCGGGTGTGACCCAAAAAGCAAAATAAAAAAAAAATCTGTTTTGTTAACTCCAGGAGGCTAAGGCTGAGGGGGGGCCTAAGGCGCAGGATAAATGCCTGCTCTGCGCAGCGCCCCTGGCGTCCAGTGCCCTGCGCTCTCTGCTGGCGAGGCGTGCGGGTCCCTGCCTTCCACCAGGCCAGCTTGTGGGAGTCTGTCTCTGCAGTGCCAGGGGAGTGATGGGCAAAGGCCTTCCTCTGGGAGCTGCGGACAAGACTCGTGAAGTCCTTGTCTTCTAGATGCCAGAGGAACATATAACTCAAGTCCTGTGGAGAGGGCCAAGAAGCTCAATACCCAGGAGAAAGCCAACTCCAAGGCCCGCCGTTACTACCACATCGAGTATTTCCTTCTTCCGGATGATGAGGAGCCTAGGAAGGTGGACATGGTGGTGTTTCCCACCGTGACCAAAGTGTTCATGGACTCGGGAGTGAAGGCGAGTGTGTGTGTGTGTGTGTGTGTGTGTGTGTGTGGTGGGTGCCTCAGACACCGTCCAAGATTCAAGGGCGCAGTGAACACACTTACCCTGGAACTTGCTAGAAGCCCCAGTGCTCAGGTCCTGCCCCAGGCCCAGTAAAGGAGGGGCTGCCCTGACTTGCCGTGTTGGTGCTGGCACGCACCACCAGTGGCTGTCACGCGGATGGGGCTGAGTTAACACAATCGCAGCGCCTGGTTGAGTTACTAATGTACCAATGGCATGACTTTCCATTTCTGTTCCTCCTGGAGAGGGTTAAGGTGGGGCTTGGGCCACACCTAGCGGTGTTCAGGGCTTCCTCCTGGTTCTCAGGGACCACTCCTGGTGGGCTCGGGAAACCATATGGGATGCTGGGATCGCACCTGGGTGGGCTGCGTGCACGTGCACTGCCGGCTGCACTATGCTCCCACTCCCCCGTTTCAGTATTTTTATCCCGAGTCTCTGGGGTAGGCCGTGTCTTTGCAGCCTTGTTCTGTGTAGTGGGGCCACTGCCGACCAGTTGCCCTGGCACCCTTCTGCCTGCTGCCCAGATGCCCTGCAGTGTGGCACGTCATCTCTTTGACTTTATTCTTGTTTAGGCATCACACAAGAGGTGCTTGGGGGCTATACCCTGCTCGTGTTTGGGCATTGCTCCTGGTGGCGCCCGGGCACCATGCGGTACTAAGGATGAGGCCGGGGCCTCCCACATGCAAAGCCTGCGCTGGGCTCTTTGCTCCGTTTCCCGACCCCAGCTTTGTCTTTATTCCATTCTGAGCAGTGCGTGGGTGCGGCCAGTCCAGGACTCCCATCTCCTAGTGGGAGGAGGGAGCAAGTGGGGTGCAGGCTCATGGGCACGCCGGGAGGCCGGCCACAGCGGCCATCTCCTGCTGCTGACCTTCTCTCCCTTCACACGTCACAGACCGTGCGGCCGTGGCTGGAAGGAGACAAAATCTGGGTGACCTGGACCCAAAACTTCAATATCCAGGTGACAAAGGAATTTCTAAAAGAAAATAAATTTTCACAAAATCAACATGAAAATCTGGAACACGAAGGATAAAGTCTCAAGGAAGGTCAGGTACTATCGGCTGAAGAACTCTGGGTACACAGAAGATCTGTCGGCTTTTGGTGAGTCAGGCCATTTGGCTTGCGCTGGGAACCATCTAGAACCTTCTCAGGATAAAAGCCAGGTTCCGGGCCGAGCGATAGTCCAGCGGGTAGGGCGTTTGCCTTGCACGCGGTCGGCCTGGGGACAGGGCTGGAGTGCCCTGGAGAAGGGGCTGTAGCTGCCAAGGGGCAGTGCAAGGCTCGAAATGCCAGGCAAGAGGGACTCTTGGCTCCGCCTCCCTCCTGCTTGCGGGAACCACGGCACTTGCTCTCCCTGAAGCCTGGCCCAAGCTGGCATCACTGCAGCCTTTGTTTGGTTTGGGGCTGCCCCTGGCGGTGATACGGCTTATCCCTGCTCTGTCTCAGGGATCACTCCTAGAGCTCCGGAGACCCTGCGAGGTGCTAGGGATCAAACCTGGGTGGCAGCGGGCAAGGCAGGTGCTCTAGCCCCGACATCGCTCACGGCCCCCTGGAGTCACGCATCTGATGCTGAATAGGTTACATTGCCCCCTAAATCCAGCCCTGGAGCGCTGGGGTCACTCGGTCACGTGGCCAGTGGCCCGACTGTTCACAGCTTGAGCCCCACCCGGAGGTGTCGGGGCTTCCCAGAGCGATACCAAGTGGTGCTCGGGACCGGACCTGGGGCTCGGGGAACCCCGGGCCCATGCCCCGCCCAGCCGGGCTGGGGAACCCGGCGCATGCCCGCCCAGCCGAGCCACCCCCGGCCTGCACCCCGTTGTTTTTCCTTTTCCCTCTCCGACCAGCTCTGTCGCCGGCACTTTCGGAGCTCCGGCGACCCCGGCAGGCTGCCTCGAAGTGCGGTGGGAAGGGTCTGCTCCTCTGTCCTCTCCTGCCCGTCTCCTGGCCCAGGAGACACCAGACTCTGCCTCTCGCGGGGCCAACCTGAGGGCTTGAGCTCCCCTCTGAAATTCCCAAGTTTCCCCCACTGTTTTTTTTAAATAATATTTGTGTTTGTTTGGAGGCACAGCCAGCATTGCTCAGGAGCTGGCAGTGTTCAGGGGACCCTATGGGGTGTCAGGGGACCCTATGGGGTGTCAGAGATTGGACCTGGATTGGCCTCAGGCAAGGCTATACCCACTGTACTCTCTCTTTGGCCCCCTTTTTTTTGGCTTTTTTTGGGTCACACCCAGAGACGCTCAGGGGGTTACTCCTGGCTCTGCACTCATGAATCACTCCTGGCACTGCGTGGGGACCATATGGGATGCCGGGGATCAAACCCGGGTTGGCTGTATGCAAGGCAAACGCCCTACCCGCTGGACTATCTCTCCGGCCCCTTGGTCCCTTTTTAAAAAAAATAATATTCGTTTTCACCATTCACTCCTTCTTTTCCTCTAACTACATTTTTTTTCTTTTTGGGTCACACCCAGCGATGCTCAGGGGTTACTCCTGTCTCTAGACTCAGAAATTACTCCTGGCAGTGCTCAGGGCACCACACGGGAAGCTGCGGATCAGACCCGGGCTGGCCCCTTGCAAGGCAAACGCCCTCTCTGCTGCACTGTCGCTCCGCCCCTGACTCACCTTGTGCACCCCCTGCAGGCTGCTAGCCCCATAGAAGTGAGAGGCAAGGAGGGGGCAGGCCCTGAGGCTGGGAGCTCGGCTGGCGCCTGGCCCCTTACAAGTCTCTTAAATACCAACTTCCTCGTCTGTCAGGACGGAAGGGGCAGTGCCCGCCTCAGGGAGTGCCCTGGAGGGAACAGGACGTTACGTCAAGGGTGGCGTGATTGGGAAAAAGTCAGCTGCAACTGGCCTGTTCTGAGACTGCCCGTCCGTCTCTCCGCTCCCACACCCGCGCCCTGATGGTCATCTGAGAGGTGTACGGCAGGAACGCCTGATGGGGCAGGGGGTTCCTGACTCTCCTTTCCTGCCTTCCAGAGGTGAGGTACCTGGTTGTGCATCAGAGGAGATTGTCGGAGCAGATCACGCACGACAGGGAAGACTGGAACCAGGACTTCATCACAGGCAGGACGGGAAGAGCGCAAAGAGCCAAGGGTTGGCACGGTGAGCCAAGAGCCCCTCTGGGGGCACCCGGGAGCAAGACCAGGTTGGGGAGGGGAAGCGGGGGCAGGGGCCTCATGTGTGCTGTCGTCCGCGGGGTCCCACGGCCTCTGCCGGGCCACTCCACAGTAGCTGCAGGGCTGCCTGCTTCTGGTCACGTCTGGTCACGTCTGGTCACGTCTGGTCACGTCTGGTCACATCTGGTCTTGTATGGTCAGGTCTCGGGTCTTGGGGGGTCAGGTCTTGGGGTCGGGTCTCGGGTCTTGGGGGTCGGGTCTTGGGTCTTGTCTTTTGCTTTTTGGGTCATACACAACATGCTCAGGGGTTACTCCTGGCTCTTTGCTCAGGACGTTCAGGAATTACACCTGACAGTGCTCAGGAGACCATATGGGACGCTGGGGATTGAACCCAGGTCGGCAGCGTGCAAGGCAAACGCCCTCCCACTGTGCTATCGCTCTGGTCCCAGGTTACGTCTTTTCTTAACTTTTTTTTTTGTTTGTTTTTGGTTCACACCCGGCGATGCTCAGGGGTTTCTCCTGGCTCTGCACTCAGGAATGACTCCTGGCGGTGCTTGGGGGGACCATATGGGATGCCGGGGATCGAACCCAGGCCGGCATGGGCCGGCGCGTGCAAGGCAAACGCCCTACCCGCTGGGCCATCACTCCGGCCCCTTTCTTAACTTTTATTTTGTGACTTACCCAAGAAAAAAATTGTGTTTATTTATTTTTGTTTGGGTGGGCCATACCGACAATGCTCAGAGGCTACTCCTGGTTCTGTACTAAAGAATCTCTCTCGGAGATATTCAGGAGACTATATGGGATGCCGGGAGTCGAACCTGGGTCAACCATGTGCAAAGGCAAGCGCCTTACCCACTATACTATTGGTCCGGCCTGCCAAAAACCTTCCTGACTAGAAGATGAAGTGTGTGTGAGAGTGTGTGTACACACTTCGTTTCAGTTCATGACTCTGGGCTGAATGGGGCTCAACGGTCGAGCACTGGTCTGGCATGCCTGAGAGCCTGGGTTCAGACCCTGGCACTGTAAAGGTAGCAACTATAGGACAAATCATAGCCAATAAGAAGAGGGTCCGAGTGATAGTACAGAAGGGAGGGGCGCTTGCCTGGCAAGCGTGGCTGGCTGGGTTGACTCCCCAGATGGCCCCCGTTTCCCAGGAGAGATCCCTGAGTGCAGAGCCAGGAGTAAGCCCTGAGCACTGTGCTAATGGTTCCAACCCAAAGCCGAAGCCAAGGAGGGAAAATAACTTCAGCTTCCTCCCCAGAAGCAAGTTTCATGTTTGCCGGCTGGCGGTTCTGCAGGGCCAATGCCTGCTCTTACTGGAGTTTCCTTTCTCGCATCCCGCCACCCCCCAGAGCGGCCGTCGGAGCTGCGGCATTCACAAGCACTGTTCTGGCTCCTTTAAACCTTTCTATTTTATTTTTTTTAATTTGGGGCTACACCCAGCAGTGCTCAGGGGTTACTCCTGGCTCTGTGCTCAGGGATCGCTTGTGGTGGGTTCAGGGGAACCATACGGGATGCTGGGGATTGAACCGTGGTTGACTGAGTGCAAGGCAAGTGCCCCTCCTTAGAGCGTGTCTGTGCCACTTACTGGTGGAGAATATGCGTTGGTCCCTGCAGGTAGCTACCATGGGCTGAACCAGCCCCTGCAGGAGGCACTGGGGCTGTCTTCAGTATCCTCTAAAGAAGCTTTCCTCATCCCAGGAAATTCCAAAGGGGTCACAGATGTAAGTCACGTCCATGGGGCATCATGGCATGAAACCAGAGGGCCAGCTCATAGAGGGCGGGGGCTATTGAGGAAACCTGGACGGAACCGGCCCTGGAGGGAAAAGGTCGAGAAATGCTTGTCCAGGGGCCAGAGCGATAGCACAGCGGGAGGGTATTTGCCTTGTACACAGCCGACCTGGGTTTGATCCCCAGCACCCCATAGGGTCCCCAGGCACCAACAGGAGTAATTCCTGAGAGCATTGCCAGGTGTGACCCAGAAAGCCAAAAAAAAAAAACCCAAAACAAAAGTCTTGTTCAATGTCAGCAGTATGTAAGCAGCCAATGGAATAAAGACTCTTATTCTTTTGTCTGTCTGTCTGTCTGTCTGGTCACACCCTGAGATGCTCAGAGATTACTCCTGGCTCTACACTCAGGAAATACTCTTGGTGTGCCAGGGGATCCTATGGGATGCTTGGTTGTGTTTGTTTTGAGCCAGACTCAAGGCAGTGCTCAGGGATTACTCCTGGCTCTGTGCTCAGGGCTCACTTCTGGCAGTGCTCCAGGGACTATTTGCTGGAGATTGAACCTGGGTTGGCTGAGTGCAAGGCAAACATCCTCCCTGATGAACTATCCTTCTGGCCCCTTTTCTTCTTGTTTTATCTGTGGGATATTAGATCAGAACATTTAAATCTTTTGCTTTTGACCAACCATTTTAGAAACGAGTCGAGTTTGTTTGTTTTATTATTATTATTTTTTTTGTGGTGTGAGGGTGGGGGGGGGGTGAGGTGTATGTGTGTGTTTTAATCCTAATATATTTTGGTATAACACTGCTGGCCTACGATGAATATGTAATAATTCCCCCTCGGGCCACCCTAAGAGCAGAAGGACAGTATTTTCCACATAGAGTCCCTGGTAATAGAATTGTCTGGGAAATTTTGAGGAAATTTATCAAACTTAAAATGTCTAATAAATGTAGCACCACCACCCCAATAAGAAATCAGTGCTTGGTCTGTGTTTGACCTTCTTATTCATTTCATTTTAGGTAAGTTTTCTTCCAAATTATCTTTCTGGAACTGATAACATTGCTAACATGCTCCTGGACTTAGCTGATAAGCTCAAATGGGAGCTAAACTAGATATTAGAACTTCCCCTTCCAGCCCTGGGAGGAATATATATATATATATATACACACACACACACACACACACACACACACACTAAGCTGTCCAGAGCTGCTCCTTCCCGTGATAAAAACTTTGCATTAGCAAGTAAAATACAAGACATGTGAAAATATCTGAATACTGCTTTGCTGCAGAATGAGACAGAAATCACTTTTGGAGATAAGTGTGAAACGACATAAATTTATACATGTGACATCTTTTGTCCTCTAAGGGATGTCCGTCATGAGTGAAACAGAAGAAAATAGTAGTCACGCCTGTTTCATTCTATTCCCATTGGTTTCAAGTTAAATGAAAGAGGAAAGGAAGGAAGGGAGGGAGGGAGGGAGGGAGGGAGGAAGGGAGAAGGGGAGGGAGGGAGGGAGGGAGGAAGGAAGGTAGGATGGGAGGGGAGGGAGGGAGGGAGGGAGGAAGGAAGGAAGGAAGGAAGGAAGGAAGGAAGGAAGGGAGGGAGGAAGGAAGGGGAGGGAGGGGAGGGGGGGAGAGGAGGGGAGGGAGGGAGGGAGGAGAGGGAGGGTGGAAGGAAGGAAGGAAGGAAGGGAGGGAGGGAGGGAGGGAGGGAGAGAGAGTGGAAGGAAGGGAAAAAGAACAAAAAAAGAAGAGTGGAGGAGAGAGAATATATATACTAAGCTGCCTCCTGGAAATTCATAAGCAGTGAAAGACACTTTAAGTATTATTTAATCCAGTAGCTCTCAAACTCATAGAATCACCACCATTTTTTTCCCCCCCCAAACTTAAGGTAACAGTTATATCCCAGGCACATAGAATTCTCTGGACAGTTACTTCCTGGGCCAGAATAAATAGTCAAAGTAATCCAACAGAAGGCTAATAGTTTGCTGAGAATGTAATGAAATAAAAGTCTCGGCTTTCTAAACATAAAAAAGTCAGAGTTATAGTGTGGGTTTGATTTCCAACGAGGAAGAGAGGAGAGAGAGCGTGCGCATGGAAACACACAAAGCCAGAATTATAAAGAACGCAAGTTCTGCACTGCAGTTAAAAGGATACAAATTTGCATGTCTTCTGTTGAAAGCAAGGCTTTCTTGTTAAAGATGAGCATAAATCAGGCCCATTCATAACTGTCAGTGGCAACTACGGTATTACACTGGATTAATTGGATTAGGGTTTGTCTGAAAGGCCCAGGCAACCTTTATTCTTACTTCTGTTTAGGGGAACTCTGGAGGTCGAGCTCTCAGCTGTTGACTCCCAGCTTTGCCTCTGATTGGCCAGGTACACATTGAATGGTAAATAGAGTAGGCCTAGTCTTTCATTAGGAAAACAAAAAATATCAAACACTATCCTAAGGGGTACAGAAGATTTAAATAAAGAATTTAGTGTTGGGGGCCATCCCTACGGCAAGCCTGGCAAGCTGCTCATGTAGTATTTGATATGCCAAATACCAGTAACATTTATATTAGGTCATTCCCGTGACCTAATATAATGGTTTGAGGCTCTTTATGTTCCTGGAGCAAGCGGATGCCTTTGGGTTCTACTAGCATGAGATAGGACATATGGAGATATTACTGGTGCCTGCTCTAGCAAATAGATGATTAACGGGAAGATAATGATAATGATGATGATAATGCTTTTGATCAAATAATTCTGGTTAGTCGGTACATTTATTTAGTCTTTTTATTTTCTTTCTGGGTCACACTCAGCAATGCTCAGGGGTTCCTCCTGGTTCCGCACTCAGGAATTATTCCTGGCAGTGCTCGGGGGACCATATGGGATGCCAGGGATCAAACCCGGGTCAGCCAAGTGCAAGGCAAATGCCCTACCCACTAGACTATCTCTCCAGCCCGTATTTAGTCATTATTTAGGAGCTTTTATTTTTTTATTTGTTTTGTTTTGGGGCCACACCTGACGGTGCTCATATACTCCTGACTCTATACTCAGGAATTACCCCTGGTGGGGCACGGAGGAACCATATGTGGTGCCAGGGATCGAACCAGGATTGGCCACCTGCCGTACCCACTGTGCTATTGCTCCAGTCCTTACCCAACTTTTTAACTGGCCTTCCATCTTCTGCCTGCTCTCTGGCCTTGCAGAGCAAAACACCCGCATTGGTTAAGGGTTTGTGGGGGACAGGGATTTGGAGACTTTTGCTAGCAATAGTTTTTGATTTTCAGAGCCCGAACACCGGTCCATGATCCCAGAGGAAATTGAAAAGTTCATCAGAACAGAAGGAAGTAGCCCCGAAATGCGGTAAGGAAAAGCCGGGAGCCGCAGGGAGATCCATCTCCCCAGGAGACTGTAGAGACCCCGGTCATCTGCCTGGTCAGTTACCAGGAAACTGTAAGTGCCCACGCTGTGAGTCAGGCTGTGCCCTGCCCGGTGTTAGTTTACCTGACGAAACCCTCAGAAGGGAAATAAAATCTTCAGAGGAGCTCTGTCGGGTGGAATGAACTATTTCGGTTTTCTGTACAAGGTGAGTGAGTGGTCCAGTGATTTACACAAAGATAAAATGGCAGGGGCAGCGCTGGAGAAAGCACAGCCAGGAGCGCACTTACCTTGCAAACTGTGGTTTGATCCCGGCATTCCATATGGTCCTGAGCCCCGCCAGGTGTGATCCCTGAGTGCTGAGCTAGTAAACCCTAAACATCCATATGTGTGGCCTCAAAATCCAAACTAAACCAAAAGTAAGTAAGATGGAAACTAATAACTAATATTAAAATGAAAATTAGGGGCCAGAGCGATAGCCCAGCTGGAGAGGGGGTTTGCCTTGCACGCGGCCAACCCAGGTTCGATCCCCCAGCATCCCATATGGTTCCCTTGAGCACCGCCAGGAGTAATTCCTGAGTGCAGAGCCAGGAGTAACCCCTGAGCACTGCCTTGAGTCTGGCTCAAAACGAACAAAACCGGTAAGAATGGAGATTTGAGTGTGATGGTGAAGTCGGGTTCTTCCCACAACTTCAGGGTTTTTTGGTTGTTTGTTTTGTTTTGGGTCACACCCGAGATGGCAGGGGTTTCTCCTTCTGTGCTCAGGAGTCACTCCTGGCCTTGCTCGAGAGACCCTTTGGGATGCCGGGGCTGAGCCTGGGTCGACCGTGTGCAAGGCAAGCGCCCTCCCTGCCCTATCACTGCTCTGGCCCCTCACCTTCAGATTTCTAGGCTCACGCCTGCTCTTACTGTACCTCTTGGAGCCCATGCTGAGACTGAAGAATTGAGTTCCTTCCATGCTGTAGGACTCGGGGTAGAATGAAGGGCCTGCTGGTAGAGGGAAGGGGGGGGGGACAGGCCATTGCAAAATCTTGATTGGGTGGATAGTTAGAGCGCCAGGCGCTTGCCTTTCTGGTGGCTGACCCAGGTTCCATCCCATGGGGATGCGATGGTCCCTCAAGCACTGCCCGAGTGAACTCTGAGCACAGAGCTGGGAGTGAGCTTTGAGCTCTGCCTCATGTGGCCCCACACCTCCCACCCTGATTTAAATATTTTGCTTTAAAGTGATGGCTACTGGGGCCGGAGGGGATAGCCCAGCGGGTAGGCGCTTTGCCTTGCATGCGCGGCCGGCCCATGCCAGCCTGGGTTCGATCCTCGGCATCCTATATGGTCCCCGAGCACCCCAGGAGTAATTCCTGAGTGAAGAGCCAGGGGAAACCCCTGAGCATTGCTGGGTGTGACCCAAAAAAGCTAAATAAATAAATAAATAAATAAATAAAGTGATGGCTCAGGAAGAATTTGGATCTTTTATATTATGAATCTGTGATCATGATATACCTTTTAATATACTTATCTATCTATCTATCTGTCTGTCTGTCTGTCTGTCTATCTTTTTTTTTCTTTTTGGGTCACACCTAGCGTCACTCAGGGGTTACTCCTGGCTCTTCACTCAGGAATTATTCCTGGTGGAGCTCGGGAGACCATATGGAATGCCAGGGATCGAACCCGGGGTCGGCCGCATGCAAGGCAAACGCCCTCCCCGCTGTGCTATCACTGCCCACTGTGCTATCGCTGCCCACTGTGCTATCGCTGCCCACTGTGCTACCGCTCCAGCCCTTATTTATTTGTTTTGCACCGATGGTGTCAGGACTCACTCCTGGCTCTGCACTTCGGGGATACAGTGCTCAGGAGGCCATATGGAGTGCCGGGGTTGAACCCAGGTCAGTTGCGTGCCAGGCAAACACCTACCTGCTGTCCTATCGCTCCAGCTCCTCCTCCTCGTACTTCCTGATTTGTGTGTGTGTGTTGCGGGGGAGGGTGCTGGCAGTGCCCCGGGCTTACTCCCCTCGCTCCATACTCAGGGACAACACCTGGGTTTCTGGCGGACCATATTTGGTGCCAAGGATGAGACCCGCAGTAAGCAAGCACCTGACCTGTTGTATTGATTTTGAGGATCACATTTCCAGGTTTTTCCTTTGAACCCTGGGACTAGAAAACAGTCTGTGAGAGAAATGTAATAATGCCCTTTTCCAAGCCTTTTCATTCCATTAAAGCGCCGTGATTTACAGTGTTATCACGCTTGAGGTTTAGACACCAGCAACCCAGTGCCCAGTGCCAACTGGCCTCCCCCGGGAGCTCCCAGGGTCCCTTCCACCACCCACAACGTCACACCGATCTTTAAAGTCTGTTCACATATTAGCACGTAGATAGTCCTGACTTTCCCCTCTTTTGTGACTGTTTTAGATGGAGTTCGAGAAGAACCATAACCTCCCTGGGCGGGAACCTCACAGTGGAGCTTAAGGAGCTCCTAGAGAGATCATCGTTCGACAGCATCGCCAACACCACGGAAAAGCTCAGAATCAATCTAGGTCCATTACCAGAGAACCGTATGATATACCTAGACTCGAAAGATACACGGAATAGTTCAAATCAGAAATAACGGGGGCTGAGACCTGAGGAGCACAGTGGGTAGGCCCTTGCCTGGCATGCAGCCACCTGCGTTCCATCCCCAGCGCCCTGAATGGTCCCCTGAGTACCACCCGCAGTTGTTCCTGGGCAGAGTCAGGGGGCAAACCCAGCACTTTGCTGGCTGTAGCCCCCAAACAAACCAAAAGGAGTAGGAGATGGCTAGGGGATGACGCAGGAGCTGAGCGTTTGCCGTGCTTGTGGCTCACCCGCTTCAGGGCGGAACCCCCGTTATCAGCCCTGAGCACAGAACTAGGAAAAAGTCCTGAGCGCTGCTGGGGCGGCCCCAAAGTAAAAAGAAATGCTGGGGTCAGGGAGATGGCATAGTGGTCAGGGCTTGGGGGAACATGGTGGGCCCCAAATTCTATCCCGGGCACTCCAGGAACTTGGGAATGTGAAAATCTCCCCGATCAACAGGTACCGTGTTCTGTGACAGGCGGGTGATGGGGCGAGGAGGTGTGAGCTGGGGGACCGAGAGTTGGGGGGCAAACGGCTGGTTGCTGAGGGGGTGGGGAGAAACTTCCCTCAGCCACAGTCTGTGAGTTGTAAGATCCTCAGGGGGCCCTGAAGCTCCCTCTTGCCCTGGGCCGCGTTCCCTGCCCCATTTGGGTTTCCGTTTGAGGTGGAAAAATTCTAGAACTTGTAGACTCGGCGCTGTCTGGGATGGTCCATTTCTTTGGCCATAATGACCACAAACGAGAATTTCTCCTCCCCGCGACGCTCGGGAAGCTGCGTGTCCTGGCTTTAGAGTCTAGATCAGAAGTCTTGGGTCTAGGCTGCAGGTGTGGGGGGAGGCCGGAAGGGCGTGTTGACCGGCTGCTTTGGTGAGTGGGTGTGTGGGCGGGGGCTGCACCCAGGCCAGGAGAGGGTGAAGCCGCTCTCAGGCTGCCGGGGCAAAGGGATTGCTGCCGCCTGCCTTGTAGAGGTACAAGAACAAAACTGGTTCTCTCGCTGTGCTTAAAACCCGCCCGCCACTCCGCCCTCCCGCCCGCCACTGCGTCCCTCCCGCCACCTCGCAGCTCCTCTGTGGTGCTCCTTTAGCTAGTGCTCACTCCTTTCTTATCATTATCATTGTTATTATTATTAGTTTGCTTTGGGGCCACACCCAGTGTTGCTTAGGGCTCTCTCCTGACTCTGCACTTAGGGTTCACTCCTGACAACTCCACGGGAGCAGAGTGGCGCCATAGTACAGTTGCCTTTACGTGGCCAGCCTGACCGACCTGGCTCAATCCTCTGCATCCCGTATGGTCACTGAGCACCCCCAGGGGTTATTCCTGAGCGCAGAGCCAGGAGGAGCCCCCGAGTGCTGCGCCCACACCCAATCAGTATTCCTCCAGTCCACATTCTGGGAGAGCCCCAGGTGGGGATCTGAAGGCCCCCACTTCCTCCCCTGCATTGATCTAGCCACATGGCAATCCCTCCAACAGTCGCTGGGAAGGAGCAGAGCACAGAGAACAACCCCAGAAGCTTCCCGATCTCCTGCGGCACACCTGCCTGTCCACATGATGGGGCAGACGTGGGCTCCTCGCGAGTGCTCATGGCTTCCTGTTTGGTCTCACAGCCAAACAAGGAGATTTGGTGATGAAGAGGAAAGTGTCGAAGAGAATGGAAGAAGCTGTCCCAGGACGAGGAAAGTGAAATCAAGCTGATGACCTCACTTCGCTCACGACGTCTTCGTCCTCGGAGCTGTCGCTCACGCCGCTGCTGGCAGGTACGGCAGATTCTGGCCCTCTGGCCCCATGTGACTGAGTGTCCTTGAGTGACCAGGGGGGGCAGAGCAGTGTCCCTTCTTTCTGCTGTCTCGGCTTGGGCCGGGTGTCCCGCTGTCAGAGGGAGTCAGGCCAAGTACGGCTAGCTGCAGTGAGCAGGGCTCTGCTTCCAAGTCACTGGGACATTGATGAAAGTTGTTTTTGTGCGTGTTTGGGGGCCACGCT